>JBBPCZ010136139.1:11101-21445 GCA_037974445.1 Brycinus macrolepidotus | reverse complement strand
ACACCCACCCATCAGACTCTATAACTCCTCCCTATCACACACCCACCCATCAGACTCTATAACTCCTCCCCCTGTCATACATCCACCCTTCAGACTCTATAACTCTACCCTGATTTAGTAGAGTGCAATTTTAATATTGTGTGCTAAATCATTATCATTATGTGCAATATTTTTATTGTGTAATTGTTTATGTGCAATAGTCTTATCATGTGCAATATCACTTCTCATGTGCAATCACAGACTCAGTATAGAGAACTCCAAACTACTATTTGTGTTACTAGTAAACTACTTCAGCGGTAATTTTATTTATCTATAGTATTTATATCTACATCTGTTACTGATCATAGCATTTTGTGTATATATCATAATGTATTTATTACTGAGCATTTTCAGAGTATTTCTGAAGAGTTTTATTTTTTTGACTTAAGCAATTTCCTACAGGATCAGTAAAGTTTTCTGATTCTGATTCAGGAACATCAAAAAGCGCTCCCATCATCAGAATTCTGGTGAATTCTTACACACTTTATGCAGTTTTCCTGTGTGCCTTCATAAGGCTTTATGACACCTACGCAACCCTGTCATGACAACTGCCATAAGACTACATAGACGTGTATAAAGGCTTATTCCAACAAGTGTCAGGTGTTGTAAAGACTTTGGGCAACTTTAATACCAGTGAAAAGGTTATGACTGATGTCTGTTGGAATAAGCCCTTTGAATAAGCTTCTGTTGGCTACAATCAAAGGTTTTTGTAGCCTTCCAAATCTTCTCTCAACCTTCTCAAACCACGCCCAGCTCTTCTTTTGGGTGAACCGGACTTGTCAGTGTGGCTTAGGGCTCAGTACGGCTTACTGTGAGCTTTAAAAATGTACTTCACTACTAAAGACCAACATTTCAGACCACTGTAAATAAGAGCTGGATGTTGTATGAGTGGGTTGGGAGAAGTTGTGGGGATATTTTAATAGAAAAGATTTGGGTGACTATTGACTTCTAGTGTAAGTAACATTATTATTGCAGCTGCAGTTCTAAACTAAAGAAGCAAAATCTGCACTCCAAACATGTCTTGGCTGACCTAGGATGAGTGGAAATCTTGGTTTGATTTTGGGCCAAGGCATCCCTTTAAGGTTCACGAGGAGCTTAAGGAAATAATTGAAGAAAATGGGACCTTGGGATTACATGATGTGGACGCTCTACCCACTAAGCCTGTTCTCTCTTATATTTAAAGTAATTGTGTAATTAAATATGCATGAAAAGTGGTGCTGGAACATGAGCCTTGGTCAAACCTTAAGGGTGTCTCAGCGTCATTCAGATGCACATTAAGAGGTTCATGATCTCCCAGTTGTAGCATTTGGGGTGTATTTTGAGAACCGCACCATTTTCTATGAGAATTCAGAGCGACACAGGGGCTTTTGGAATTAAAAAAAAAAAAAATAGCAGGAGCGCTTGAGGATGGAGAGTCTTATGTAATCCTCTCCACTCTCATTGTAATGGTGCCAGTCGCCCAAGCTCTCCGCTGTGACCAGTCTGTTTCCTCTAGACCCTGAACCTGTCATCTGCCGGTGAAGAGGGAGAAAGGGATAGCGGGAGCACAGGCAAGAGACAGACGGAGGGAGAACGAGACAGAGACAGAGACAGAAACACTGTGAAACAGACTCTTTATCTCATAAGTGGAGAATGCTGGTGGTAGTGAGGGCACATCTGAGATGCCACTGACCTGTAGTTGGTACAACCTCCAACCAGAACGTGGACAAAAAGTTAATTCAACCAGGAGTTGTAACTCTGTGTCAGCACAATTTAGAGAGTGTTGAGTGTTTAAAATGCGATTTGTGCGTGAAAGAGCACATTGGTAAGCAGTATACTTCTGATCAAAAGGACATTTTGAAACTAGATGCATTTCTGTGAGAAAATACAAAGTGTGATTGTGTGGTTGCTATGAAACCAGTATTTGGAGACAAAAACATTTGTGTTAAAGAAAAAAAAAATCTTGCACCGTGGATTCAAAGTTGCAATCTTCTGATTCAGAGGCCGGCACTTTAGCTCTGTGCCACCAGGGGTCATGAACTTGCCGGCTCTTACCAAGCCATTCATGGTTAAGGTATGGCTAAAAGCACACATAGCCACATTCAGGGGCTGATTATTTTTAATTAAACCACAACAAAGAGTGACAGATGTCTTTTTTTATAACTATCCTGTACTTTAGTGTCTTGAAGTTTGTTTATGAGTCTGCTGTGTGTTTTGCTCTGCGCAACAAATGGTAAATTGTCATCATAAGGCAAAACAGCTCCTTATACGGAAGTTCCCCTGGTTTGTGTTGATGCTCGAGATGTCAGACGTCATTCTGAGCTTTGTTTGGTGTTCTTATGTCACGTAGAACCAAAGTTATTGTCATTTAAACACATATATTAATCATTCCTATTAGGGTTTTAAAAATGGTGCCACATGTAAATACCCATGAAGAACAAAAATGCCCAAAGTTCTTTTACATTAGGTCTTAGAAACAAACGGAAAAACACAAGATCTTTTAACCTGGGAGAACTTTCAGGGTAGTCTCCGCCCACAAGTGGGTGGGGAAAACCCGCAGAGAGAGGGGGGTCCGGAGAGCAGCTGAGCGGCGAGCAGCAAATGGCAAGCGTGTAGGAGAGCAAACACCGGTTTTAGACTGTTTTACACCGTTTATATTTACTGAAATCAGATTTTACTAATACACTCAAAGGGTTCAGTCCTGTAAGTAGTAAGGTGGAACCTCTGTGGTTTGGACTAGTTTGTGCAGCACCTCCCACAGATGCTTGACCAGTCCCCTGCTCTAATACATCTGACTCAACTTAACCCGCTAACTACCGAGAGTTATCAAATGCCAGAGCTAAGCTGCTGCCCTCCAGGATCTGATGGTGAAGACCTTTGTCAAAAGCCACCACATCCAGCTTAGGAATGCATCAGATGCTAACCGGATATAATTAGGCGCTAACCCTCTGGGACAAGACTAGGAGGCCGTAACTCATAAGCCCATTAGAAGCTGTGACATTAGCGTAACTTGTGTAATATTCCCAGGCTTTATGACTCATAGAGGAACAGCCACATTTGGGGATAATGCCACTGAGGGAGCGCTAGCCAGTGTGATGCTAACACTCCGCCGAGAGCCATGATTGACATATCCATTAGGCTGGCGAGAGAATGATTGACAGCTGCCTCTAGCATCGTGGTGACCGGGTCACGTTTGTCTCCCTTGGCAGAAGTTCTTTAGATGTACAGTTGGTCGCTAGGAGTTTTGGACTTGATTCAGCTTTGATTCTGTGTTGTCATAGTGATTTTTAATTGACATCTAATGATGCTTTCAAGAATGTTGAGGTAGATGGCTAAAACTGTGTACACCCCTGTTCAACTGGCATTTCTCATGAAAGGAAGAGGAATTTGTCCCACGTTTGCTTCAGTAACTCCCTCTATTTTTTTGGAATGGCTAGATGTTAGAACATTGCTCTAAGGATTTGACTGCATTCAGCCATGAGAGAATTAGTAAGGTCAGGCACTGGTGCACTGGTGTGAGAGACTGGGTGCGAATGTGACAATGGACAGAGAGAGAGAGAGAGAGAGAAAGAGAGAGAGCTTGTTGGTGTGAAGACAATGTTAACAATATCAACATATTGACATAAAACTCCTAATTAGCTTCCATATCAAATTCAAGGGCAGATAAGTCAGACGCCACTGACTGTTATCAAAGCATGTGATCTATACTGAGAAAGCCAGGATGTCGATAAATTAGCACAGCTCCTGTCATTAGCGTTCTTCTTCAAATCTGTGTAACAGTCAAATATATAAAGTGTTTACACCTCATTAGCTTTTGATTGCCTCTTGTGTCATTCGCTCAATTCTGGCTGTAATTACTGCTGTAATGACAGTTTAGCAATGAAAAATCCAACTTTGGATTATAGTGGACTGGAATCTGATTGAAATCTATTTGACTATAGAGTCCATTAGGAATCTACTAATGGAGTCTGATTGGAATGTGATTGTTCGGTACGTGCAGAGGGAATGTGGTTAAGGAGTCAAATTGGAATCTGATTGGTCATGATGTCCATTTGGAATCTCGTTAACCCTTAGTGTATTAGTAAAATCTGATTTCAACAAATAAAAACGGTGGTAAACAGTCTAAAACCGGTGTTTGCTCCCCTACATGCTCACCGTTTGCTGCTCTTTTGCTCGGCGCACCACCACTCAGCCGCTCTCACCTAATTTTGGTTCCATGTGACATAGGAACACCAAACAAAGCTCAGCATGATGTCTGACACCTCGAGCATCAACATAAACCGGAGGAACATCCGTATAAGGAGCTGTTTGCCGTATGGCGACAATTTACCATTTATTGCTTCCGATACGGATCCGTGATGCTCGCATTCTAGGGGTTAGAGGATCTGCTGTTGGAGTCTTGGTGCAAATACCACAGCACACCTTCAGAGGCAATGATTTGATGGCTTAGAGCTTTTTTGATTGCACAAGGAGGACATTCACGACATTATTCAGGAACTTATGGTCGATCTGTCTTTGTTTCCTGCCTGGTTTGAGAAACTTGTACATGAATGGTTTAAAAAATGAAATAAATGAAAGGTTGGCCTCTGATCTTCCCACGGTATTGTATTAAAACAACTTACGTGCAAGGGTTCTCATAGCTTTCTTAGTGCAAAGTAGCCATCTGATTAGTTACCATTGTTCAAACTGAGGTCAGGCCACAACAATCAAAGTCTTTTGGGTGGTCAGCAGATGGGATTAGAAAGAGATAACTGGAGCTCCTAATTAAAAAGCTCTTTTAATTAAAACCTAATAGGCCCATAAACATCATTTGATAAGTACTCTGGCACTGAGTTGCTGGAGGTTCCGGTGGCTTGACTGAATGCTAATCAGCAGAGACTACACTGGCATGATCGATCAGGAAAGGATCCTCCTCAGAAGGGAGGAGATACAAAAAAGATAAACTAGAAAAAAAAACCTGAGGAGGAAACATTTCTCCATGGCTTTCATGATCGTCTCCATTTTCAGGTACCCTATTACAGCTACGTCCTCCTCCACCTGAGCCGGGGGGAGGGGGAGGGGAATGTCCACCAGGCTATTTGCCCCTGGAAAATGGAGCTGAATAAATTGCCCTTATTTGGTCTCGGCACATGCGCCGATATGAGTTTATTCACAAGCTCATGATGAATGGGCCTTGGTGATCCTGGGAAATGCTGCCAAATCGTGGACTCAGTTTGGTTTGCTTTACAGCCATTGAGCAGAGAGGCATATGCCAAAAGGAGATGAGGATGGGGATTTTCAAGGTGCGATGAGCAAGATGTTCTTGGTGGGACTGCCTGGCAAATTGGATCAGAAACCATAATTAGCTGCCATAAGCAGAGCTGGGTAATAGCAGACCACATGTAATCTGGGTGATGTATTTTAATGACAAAATGTCCTATGATAAGATACATTACTTTAAGTTATTGTTTCTAAGGATTACATGATTGATTGGGCAACATCAGTAATTCAGTCTATTCATTTATATTTAATAAGTGTGCCCATAAACTACATATATCAGCGTGTACCCATGACTATTAGAGCTACGCCTTCAGTTTGAGCCATAAATATCAAAACACGGTCAAAAAATTCGGGAAAAAACTCAGTGATGCTAATTTCTGCTAGCACCCCTATAGGATGCTTGTAGCATTTTAATGTAAACACATGAACAGTTCTAGATGTTTTAGATTAAACACAGGCGCCTGAAGTTTGTAAAGGACATTCTATGTTGTATCTGAAGCTTACTAAACACATATGACCATTTATGTGAGCTTGTGTGCTGCATTTCTATAGTGAGTCCTTCAGAAAAGGGTCCTTGTATAGAGCTGCTGCTGTTCATCATCTGACACAAACCCATTGGTTTGACCATTTGACACAAAAACATATTCACGTATCTAGAACTTTCAGAAGGGCTAGAGTGATGTTCTCGTTAATGAAACTCAAACCACCCACTGTAAATCAAAACGTGAAGGGATGATTTCTCTTATTCATTAAATTGGTGGTTAACTTGACAGCTCTCAAAGGCCTGATCAGTGAGTGAGCTCGCTTAGCTGCGTCTACCTAGATGCCAAAAAGGCAAAAAAATTATTAGGTATTTTTTTTATGGGACTAAATAGAGCATTTCAGACCAAACCACTCCGAATGACTTTGTTTACATCTCAGCCATTTAGGCTACCATCAAAAAACATGCATGTCGCATATGCTGGTAACCATGGTCTTGAGGAAATGTTCTGGCTCAGAAATCTCTGTTGTGGCGGCTTCATGCACACCTTCTCTCCAACAAGTGGTGCAGTGTAGAAGAAAAATGTGGAGGAGGCTATTGATCACTTCCTATTCTCCAGCTCCCTCATCGCTGCTGCCTCCACTAGCCCCGTGCATTGATCCTGGTCACTCTGCAGCCGCAGCGACTCTCCTCACATCAAGGCTTTACGATTACCACTGCATGGCACAGAGGCTCAGAGCAATGTGCAGGTTATGGGACAAGCCAGACTCAGGGGGCTATTTCAGCCCCATTTGCTCTAAGTAGAAATGGATATATGGGCTTACATACAGAAACTGAGGTGTGGGACAAAATGGTCAAATCGATCCTGCTTGCAGAAATACTACAAGGTGTGCAGGTTCGTCAAAATGCATGGAACTGATCCAGGTTTCAATTTACTGCTGCCTCGTTGGAGGACCATTATGATTTAAATAGGCCCCTGGCATAATATGTGCTTGTTCAAACTTTTTGAAACAATAATACAGCTGTTAGCAGCTGACAACCCCTCATTTATCAACACCGAGTCATCTTTTTCGCAGATTGTCCGGCCCCACAACAAATCAAATATGCCTGAATTGGGTTATATGGAAGCGACAGCTACACCTCCGCATTTTACAGCCCTGTTGAAAGGCTGTCTGGCCCATGTTAAAAGCTTCATCATGGACTGAACGCTTTGAACTGAGCTGCTAGTGATTTAACACAAATATAGCAATGTTCCAGCTTCAGGAATGGGGAATAGTCATTTCCCAGCCTAAGCTGATAGCTATTGCCTTTAGTCTACTACCTCCCACCCAAGGCCTAGTTTGTTTTTAGCATTAATCATTGCTGTTCACCCTTAGCTGTGAAAGAGACGATTCTGAAATGTGTGGTGATTTTACCTGAAACTAACGACATTGTAAACAGAACATGGATTTAAGCTCAAATTATCATTGAAATGTACTTCAAAAATCATTAATAAGCCACTATAACACATACATAAAGTGTTTGTGTAATTATGTGCGGTTGTGTAGCGTAATTTGTTGGAATTTGACTGGTTTTAAGATGTAGTGTAAATGGAGCTAACTTGAGGTAAAGGGCCTTAAACTAAATTGATGGCTATGTGTTCCACTTATAACACTGTTAAGAAGCATCATTACCAAGTAATGAAAGTTATAAGAACACCATTTTATTGGTTACATATTATTGTATTATACGAACACAA
The DNA here is from genome assembly GCA_037974445.1 of Brycinus macrolepidotus. Taxonomy (NCBI): domain Eukaryota; kingdom Metazoa; phylum Chordata; class Actinopteri; order Characiformes; family Alestidae; genus Brycinus; species Brycinus macrolepidotus. The sequence goes on along the minus strand of JBBPCZ010136139.1, from coordinate 13,949 downwards.
GTGGACATTAGAATAAATGCTACCAAACAAGAAAGCACTAAAACGTATCAAGATTTCTTTTCTCTATAAAGTAGTTGATATTTTGTGGGCTGGTTTGAAGAACACAGGTTTGATTCCAGATTTCTGCTCTGTTACTTCAGTCCTTGTGTGGATTTATAAAATTCCATAATCAACACACTAATTTAATCTAATGAAGCAAAAATAGCAAACCAGGTATTTCCTGAAACTACAAGTAATGCTGGGCTTCCATGAGGAAAGAGGTAATATTAGTGTTTTACCACTAACGTAACACTACTGCCCAGTAGGAAACAGCTTTTAAGAATAACTTTCTCAAGTCATTTGCACAGCACTGTATATATTTTTAAATATGGCTTAAGTTTAAGTATAAAGTATGAACTCATGGACAAGACTAGACAATTGCTAGAAGTTTTTGGGAACTTTTGCACAAATGAAACCCTGAACTCAGAAAAGTGTCTAAAACAGAGAGAAGCAGCCCACGCCGAGTTTGTGGGGTCGCAGGGTTGGCTCACGATGCAGCTGCCACGGCACGCCTGGCTGAACACTTTCTCACATTAGCTAAATGAGAACCGAGATCGTGGGAGGACAGAGAGAGAAAGGAAGAGAGAGAGAGATAGAGACAGAGAGAGAGAGAGAGAGAGAGAAAGAGAAAGAGAGAGAGAAAGAAATAGAGAGAGAGAGAGAGAGAGAGAGAGAGAGAAAACGATTCAGCCTAGTGTTGGAGACGACTGCTTACACATCTAAGCGGACCTCCCCCAAACCTTCCCACTCCACAGAAATGATCTAAATGACACATACTGTCACAGGAACGAGTGCAGAGGCTGAGAAAGAAGAGAAGAAAGAGGGTCTATTATTAGTCAGAGCATTGTTTGCGATTAATCAATTTACTAATATTCAGAGCATTTCTTCCTTTCTCATTCGTCTAAAGTCACTTTGGTATCACTTTACAATAAGACTACCCTTATAAGGGGTTTATAAATGATTTATAATCAGGTTGTTAAGTTGTAGACAGTTTGTAAATCATTAATAAGCCGTCATAAACAAGTTATGACAGTTGGCGTACATTGATGCAGGTTCACTATTTGGCAAGATCTGGTGTTTTAATGGTAGTAGCATGTTAACAAAGACCTGATGAAGCTGACAGTTTAACATTCTGCCTGAGAAAGAGACAAGCTCAGCAACTAGCAAGATCTGAGATCTCGACAAATAAAGAGCCTGCATCAATGCGTGACAACTGTTATAATTTGTTAGTAACTGCTTATTAATTTATTTATTTCTTGAAATCAGTTTTTATTAATATACTCTGAGTTCTAAGGCCTTCAAAACCTTATGTCAATGCAATTATAAAATGCCTTGTATCATCTTGTGACTTCTGGCATAAACTCTTCATTAATGAGTTATTCAGTGCTTTTGGAGTTCCTATGTTGGTGGCATTCCCGACTTTTCCCTCCTTCCCTCTCTCCATTTCTCTTTAATTAATCTTTACTTTAGCCTCCAAATTGCTTGCCCTGTTGTCTTGATCAATCAGTCCCTGTCTGACTCCGCCCTGCCGCTTCTCTCCTTCCCTCCATTTTTATATTCTTTTCTTTCTTCCCCAGTAGTCAGAACAGCTGCTGCTCTTCGGCTCTTTTCATCATGGTTATAAAACACTACAAAATGCCACAGTCCACAGCCAGCTGCCGCTTTGCTCTGCAGCAATGGAGAACATCCCTGAGAAATCCAATGAAAGGTTTCGAGATTTAATTCCATCCAGCAGAGGAAATCCAATCGTATCACTCTCGGAGGGCCCGGCTACTGCAGCAACAGCAAACCCCTCGCTGTAGTCGAGAGTCTGAAGTCACTGTAATCTCCACAAAGACTGAACACAAACCATGAACCTCAACTTCTGGCATCAATACACTGGGACAATGCAGTGAAATGGGACATGAAAGGAACTATGGTACCAGCTCTTCTGGTCACCCACCACCCTCTAGCTCAGTCTCCCTCTATCACAAAGTGTTACCAAGCTTGCGGGATGAAAGCTAGCATATGCTTCCTTTGAGTAGGTTCTGAATTCTTTTAAACTGAAAGAGTATCACTGGACAGCTCAACACACTTGGTTCAGAACAAAGCAGCTCGGCTGGTCTTCAACAATTCAAAAGGTCACATGTTAGCCCACTGCTAATTGATCTACACTGACAACCCATGGCTGCCTGAATTAAATTCAAGTCACTAACTCTTGCCTACAGAGCGACATCTGTGTCTGTGCCAGCTACCTTAATTCTATCATTCAGCCTTTTGTTTCTACTCGCTCTCTCTGCTCCTCCAAGGAACATCATCTGGCTCTGCCATCCCTACACACAAGGCAAACCCAGCCTAGACTGGTCTCATTCATGGTTCATGTTGGTGGAATGAGCTGCCAAAGGCAACCAGACCAGCAGAATCCCTTAGAACTCTCTGGTTCTCACATTGTCCTTGCATTGTAAGTTGCTTTGGATAAAAGCATCTGCCAAATGAATGTAATGTAATGTAATGTTAAAGGAGAACACTAACTGCCAACGTCTCTCACACTTAGAGATGGGGGAGAAGGAGGACCACCCAAAAGAGGAAGGCCAATTATCCCATTTTTTGGCATCACCAAGGATTGAATGCCATTTAAGAGCTCTCTGAACAGACATTTAGCATTTTTGAACCATTCAAAAGTGGTGAGTAGTATGCTTTTGGCTGGATATTTCTGGGTGGTGGATCATTCCCAACCTAGCAGTGACACTGACTGCTTTGCTTGATACACGCCTACCAGCCAAACACCAGTCACCTTCTGTGCTGAGAATGGTAATTTATCCAAATAATA
>JBBPCZ010136139.1:0-11001 GCA_037974445.1 Brycinus macrolepidotus | reverse complement strand
CATGATCCTGTGGTCAGAAACTCACTCACAATGAATGAGGTAGAGTGGGGTGATAAATTGTGGAGAAACAGATGGGTTACAGTCTGTAAATGTACACCTGTATAGTGGTAGATATTTCTAATAAAGTGGCCGGTGAGTGTAAGAACTAGGTAGGTGTTTCTAATAAAGTGACCAGTGAGTGGAAGCACAAGGTGGGTGTTTCTAATAAAGTGGCCAGTCAGTGGAAGCACAAGATGGGTGTTTCTAATGAATTGGCCAGTGAGTGGAAGTACAAGGTAGGTGTTTCTAATAAAGTGGCCACTGAGAGGAAGTATAAGGTAGGTGTTTCTAAAAAAAGTGGCCAGTGAGTGGAAGTATGAAGTTGGTCTTTCTAATAAATTGGATACTGAGTGTGTTTTTCATTGGAAGCAGTGACAAATCTGACACAAATGAAGTGGCTGACGATGAGGATGGCCAAGAACTTTAGGAGGCATTCAAAAAGATGTGAGATCCTTTGAAAACAGACTAAATAATCCACCTTCTGCTGTGACAATACCTTCCCTTGTTACAGTGGCCCCTGCAAACCTGACAGATGGAAAATCACAAGGCATCACTCAAATCAAACTGGGCCACTTTGGCTGGCCAGACGAGTAACCAACAGAACCAACATAATTAGAAGGTTTCAAAAATATTTTGTTTTGCTTACTTTAAGAACTTCTCTGATTTAAACCCAAGGCAGCGAGACAAACAAAAATCTTTAGTTCTTATCATAAATCGCCCTTTTCATCATCTCCCACCATCTTCATTTTATTGAATCTGTCATGATTCAGTCCTACCAGCCCTTTGGGGGCTAATCTAGCCAAGACAGCCCACAAGAAATCAGTGCAATGATTATTTCCACTCTAAGCTTAAGGATGGCAGTCGATTAATAAATTCAGCAATACTGTCATTCCTCTAATGATTCCACTGTTTCAGTGGGATGTATTTCAGTGATGTGCTTAAATGTTATCTCTCCTTGGAAACAGTGGCCAGAAACTTTCTTCAAGCTGAATGGTTTTTGTTCCTTCGTTTTACTCAGCAAGATCCCGCCATGTACACATGCAATTTCGTAAACACTCTAGCTGACCCTTGCTGTTCTGAAGTAGCTTCAAAATTAAAATCAATAGCCCCCCATTCCTCTTTGAGTCCTCATTTTCTCACTGACAGCCGATTCCTAGCAAAATTGAAACTTCCTACCATAGCTCATAATATGCTCATAACATACTACATCACGACCGACATGGCTGAAAAACGCTAGGTGCACTGCACCTGTTTTACACAGATAACAATAGAGGAGGTCAGTGTGGAGCATACAGGGCCACTCATGATGCTCTGCTCATTATGATAAGGCCTCTTGAGCTAACATGAGGATGCAAAGCAATTTTCTATCCTAATAAGTAATTTAGACACTACGAAGTCTAATTCATTTGCCAGTAAATTGATTTGCATATTTGCTTATAGGCCTGTGCTTTCTGCAAAAACGTTCGGCAAAGATTACAAAGCATGGTCACACACTTGATCTTATTTTAACATTTGCATTCAGTTATGGTGATGAGAATTTGAATACAATTGAATAAACAAGTTTTCAGGCCAGTTGTTTTTTTAAATCATCACCAGGGTTCCTCAGGGGTCAATTTTAGGGCCCATTCCTTTTTTTTTTTTTTTTTACATATGCATGTAGTCATGGTTCTTTAAAGCCCGTGTTTTGTGGATATTAAAGGCTGGTTGGGTAATTCTTTTGTACATTTAAATAGAAACAAGTGAGAAGTCTTTTTTTTTCATTGTCATGCATTAAGTGTATTCTAAGGTCAAAAAAACTTTCAATAATCTTTGATTCAGATCTCATATATGACAAAATCCTGTTTTTTTCATGCTTTTATTTTGTTTTTGAAACCTATTCTAACTAGAACATTCATTCATTCATTCATTCATTCATTTTCTGTAACCACTTATTCCTTACTATGGTCACGGGTGGGGCACCAGCCCACCGCAGACTAAAATATTAGATCAGTATATAAACTATATCAATGTTCATGGCTATTCATTTTACAGGTGCTTCTCTAGTCTGAGTAATGAGATAAGTGACTAAAGATCACTAAATCAAAGTCATGGCAAAAAAACAACTTAGGCTCTCTGGCAGGGTTACAAGAGGGGCTAAAGTAGGGTCCAAATGAAAAAAAGACCCTGCCATGCTTTGAAAACCTACATTTTGAGAAATTGTTAGATTAGAAGTGCAAAATACTTCTCTGCAAAGTGTAAAAGACCAGTTCATTAGTTTTATTCTGCAAGTTGCACAGTTTCCCATGGCCCTAAAGTGTCTTCAAAATTTGTGATTCAGGATATCAGACCATGCACACAACCATAATCATACTTTCCAGTACCAGTCTCTCTTTGTACCAGATATGTCAGGTTGCTTTACCCCAAACTGTTTCAAACTGTTTAACAGATAAAGACCACTTATGAAGCCCCCTCTCTTTGACCCTCAAGGTACGGCATCACAGTGTTTTGTCCATTATTAACAGCTGTTTTGCTGGCATGGTTCCTGCATGGTCCATGGGATGGTCCAGGTCCTGGGGGCTCAGGAGTTCTGAATCTATTTCCAAAATTCGGAAAATAATTTTTATGGAGAAATCATTTTTATGGAAAAATAATTTCCATAAAAATGTCCTGCAGATTTTTGTACACAAATAATGGAAAACCTGGGTTTAAGGGCATTTTAGTACCCAGTCAGGTGACAAATGTTTTGTTACTCACTATTTTTACTGGTTTTACTAAACCCCAGTGCTACCTTTGAACCTGCGGGCAATGATAAACTCATTAGACATCTGGAATGTTCCTTCTGTATTCGAGAACAGTACTTAATTGTTTGTTTTCTTGCTGAGGGCTTTTCAACTTTTTTTTTTATCTCTTCTGCCACCACCATGTGTGGGGTTCCTCAGGGCTCAGTTTTAGGTACTATTGCTTTTTAAATATGTTTACTCCACTGGGACGTATAATTCAGAAGTGTAACATATTTCATTGTTATGCTAAGTTTTGTCTCCCTCTTAACGTCTGTGATTATGGTTCCTTAAAGACAATAGTTTAGAAAATTGAGCAGTGGCCTTTGTTAAGGATCTCAAATGTGACAGACAAATGCTGTTCAAAGTCAGTTTGTTTTAATTTTCATGACTTAGAGATGATTTCCATGTTTTGGATTAATCCCACCTGGTTTATTGTAATTCATTAAGAGATAATGCCCTCCTGCCTCTGAACCGCCAACTGGCATCTAGACCTAAAACTCATATTCATTTATTAGATTTTGAAGAAATTTGAAAGCACTTAATGAGGTAGAACTGCTGAAACAGTGAACGAACACTAACGAGACAGTTCTTATCAGCTTTTTGGTTAGCATCTTTTTTCCATATGCCAGGAAAGGAATTCACACACATCACATTAAGAGAGGCTGCATGAAGGACAGCTGATAAGGGATGGCTCCATCGACTTCCTTTTCTCCTCCTGCCGGATGCGAATCAGCCGCTGTCCTGATTGGCCAAGATTAGGCTGTCATGCTGTCACCTGATAGGCTGATAATTAAGTGTCAGAGGCAGAGATTCCTAAATGGCAGGCAGGCAGCTTTGGCCTGAGGTGTTATCGCTGCTAGAATGCTAAAAAACACCATGCTGAGAAAAATGCCCAGCTCAGTGCTAACAAGGGTGCTAGGATTAATTTGCAGTTGGTGTTTTCTTCTCAAAAACAGGTGCTTGGATATTCATACTGATGGTAGTGAGCCAATGGCTGCCAGAGAGGAAAGCCATGAGTTTTTCTTCTTGCTAGCAAAAAATGTTAGCATATTCACTCCAGAGGGGGCCCTCTGGGCCTTCTAGGCCTTCCAAGCCTTTCAATTCCTAATCAAGTTGGTGGCTAATGTACAGTCTTCAGTCCAGCTCCTTATGGTCTAACCAGTGGGACAACTTGCTTGGCTCCTACATACCAACTAGATACGACAAAGAAATATTTCTGATTGGACACTCTCTCTGTTGAGCATCTCAAGAATTGAACCCCTTTGTTTCTTTCCAAAACTAAAAATAAGTTCTACAATACTTGCAAAGTTCAAATGAGTTCAAATATGATGATTCTATTAAATAAAAATGAACTAAAATTACAGAAATGATGAAACGTTAGGGCCTACGAGGGCCCTAATGGTTCCCCACCACATGACAAGCAGGAAAGCCAATATGCAAGGAGCGTATCTTGTTTGTAACATTGCACCGCACTCAAAAGTCCATTCTTTTGAAACAGAGCTTGAGCTTTGGCCCTGGATGTCAAGCCTGTAATGATGACATGGTGCTCAGCGCGAGTTGGACCACATGCTGGTAAATATAGAATGATACATACGAGAATGACTCACCAGGCGCACAGATCAAGCGGCATCCCACTCTAATGCCTTGAGGCTAACATTTAGCCTACACGATTGTTATGCTGGCTGCTGACGGGGGCGCGCTGGGAGGAAATGGATATTCTCGGGAGGGATTCCGCGACTCACTGGAAGCTAAGTGGTGTAATGCAGGGGTGCCCGGCGTTTTCCTTGCTCTACAGCACTTGAGTCAAGTTCTCATGCATCAAAAAAGAAGAAAAAACAGTACAATTCTGTAGACGTCCATAGACCAGGTGCTACTACTCTGCCTGCATGTGTTAACCAGGGTCATGTGCTCATTGGGCAATAGGTGGAGAATCACCCTGGACTGGCATCTCTGAGGAACATCTATGGAAGCCTCTCTAGGCATTGGTATTTACCATCAGCCCGAAATGGGAGTCAGCACTCATTATAATAATCTCCTCCCAGTGCTTTATGCTTTAAGAGGGAAACTCCTATAAATGCAGAAACCAACAGCAACCGCCTCTTTGATCTTATAGTGACTTCTAAAGGCCTGTTCCACCTATTAGTAAATCACAACACCAGAATAGGGTCTGTGAAGGGGCGAAGCGTTAGATCTGCTCTTTAGAGCTCAGTCACAACCCACATTTCCACCACAGCAGGGGTCCCCAACCTTTTGCAACTCAAGGCCCACACAACCAACCATAAAAGCCTCCACGGCCCACAGGCCCACGGGATGATTTAAAAGACCACAGCACTGAAACGCAAAAAAAATATATTAAAAAATATATATTATATTATATTTTAAACTATATTTGTAGTAAGTCAAAATATTGTGAAAATGAGTCATTATTTGGAGGAAATCAGTCAAAATATTGAGAAAATAAGTCATTTCTTGGAGGAAACTATTCAAAATATTACATAAAGAAGTCAGTGTTTGTAAGAAACTTTTCAAATGTATATATGGGTGGCACCCCTCACCTCCTACAGCTATGCCACTGTACTGTCTAGAACACTTCTGGTTCTGATGCTGTATCTTAAAGGTGGGAGAAGCTTTTGAAAAACTCCTCTGGGTGAATAATTTGGATTACTATTAATACTGCAGCTGGCTAATGCTGGTCGAATAACATCTGTAGTAGCTTACACATCAACGGCTATGCTAACAGAACTTCTTGGGGAGGTTTATGGCATATTTGGTGGGGAACTGGTGGCAAGAGAATCCTGACAGAAAACACTAAACACATCAAAGAACTATGCATTGATTTGGCTGAGGGATGGAATCCAACACGTTTAGAATATTACATGACATATTAAATGCTAGTTTAAGGTCGCTTTAAGACCAGCATTCACTTTTGGCAGATTGTAACCATGTAGAAGCATGTCTGGGCACCTTTTTGTCTGAGTTTTCAATTACACCGAAGCTTGCTCAATATTGTTCCCCCCAAAACGAGGCAATAGACAATCTCTCATTCCACCCATGTGATTTTCTCAATCTGGAGAATCATGCCAAATTGCGTTTGCACACACGGCTGCTTTCGGCACCCCCATGTAGGAGATTGGAGGGGAGTTTCATTACCTAGTGTGATGGAATATGAGTATTGATGTCAGTTACCGTGACCTTTCGTTGGAAAAAAATGTCTCGATATCGCGTCCTGCATTGACTGAAGCCACTTGTCTGCATTGAGCCCCTGACTGATCCGGCTCTTGCATGGATCACCGACACGAAGAAGCGTCAAGTGATTTTGACATTTTTTTTCGGTCAAGCAGTGGGATCATGTCTTGTTTTGATGGGACACTTTCTGGATTTTGATGATTGTTAAAAATGTTCGAAGTTATGGCTAGAAGATCATTCCGAACAAGGCCTGTAAAGCTGAGAAATCTTTGCGTCTGTCTGATGTTGTGTAGGTCTGTCTTGTGCCACCAAAACAGCTCTGACCCATCAAGGCATGCACTCCACAAAACCTCTGAATGTTACCAGCAGATTCTTTAAGTCCTGGAAGTTGTGAGGTGGGGTCTCCATGGATATCAAGCATGTCCCACAGATGCTTGATGGCACTTAGATGGGGGAAATTTGGAGGCAAAGTCAACTCATGCTCCATCATGTTCCTCAACCCGTTCTTGAACAATGCCTGCAGTGTGGCAGGCTACTGCCATTAGGGAGCACTGTTTGTACTTGGTCTGCAACAATGTTTAGGTAGGTGGGATGTGACTCAAGGTTTTCCAGGAGAACATTGCCTAGAGCATCACACTGCCAGGCCACCTTCTTCCATTCCTCTGTGGTCCAATTCTGATGCTTATATGCCCTTTGTAGGAGTTTTTCATGGTGGACAGGGGTCGGCATGGACACTCTGACTGGTCTGCAGCTATGCAGCCCCATACGCAGCAGGGGGCGCTGCACTGTGTGTTCTGACATCCTTTTATCAGAGCAGCATGAACTTTTTCAGCAGTTTGTGCTACAGCAGCTCTTTGTGGAATCTGACCAGATGGGCTAGCCTTTACTCCCTACATGCATCAATGAACTTTGAGTTTGGCCACTCCTGTCCTAGACTGCTGATTGACTCTCTAAATTACATTCATGTAACATGTTATTGCATGCTATTATTCAATGGGCGCCTTCATCTAAAAATTTTGGTTCTCTATAGAACCAAATGACGTTCTTCTATAGTGTCGCTCCAGTGTACTGATCTGGAATCAGTGTTTGCCATCCATATCCTGATAATTATGACTAGAGGGGCATTAATATGATCTTAACTGTGTATTCTGAACTTAAGTCTCCAGAGTTTAGATCTGTTTAATTTTTCTGAACATATTTTCTCAGTTTGCCCTTCTAATTTTATCAACACCTGTTCTAAATTTATCAGTTAAAGTCTTGCCTCTCACATCACAGCAGCAGGTCTGGCTGGCAGAAGGAATACAGTGTTTCCTCTCAAATGTGTGAAGTCACTTTTTTATCTTCTGCACTGCAGTTCTCCAGGAGGTCCTTGCTGTGCTTGGAGGAAAATCCTTCCTGCCAGTTAAAACACCAACAGTTTAAAACCAAAAAAACACTCTGCTATTAACAGTTCAGTTACTTTAAGATCAGATCAGTTCTGGTCACATCAATTCAAATTTTTGGTTCAGTTTATTAATCAATTAAGTCAAATAAAATTGGTTTAGTCAGTTCAATTCAACTTTAAATTCAAACTCATAACACAAAGAGACAAAGAGAAAAGATGTGACTTGAGGCGACTCTTGAATTCTGAATAGAAGAAATATCTCTAAGCTTTTTGGGCAATGAATTCCATCACTTGGGCACAGCAGCACTGTAGGCTCTACCTCCCATAGGGGACAGTCTGTTTTTGGGTATTAGTTCACTTCAGTCAACTTTGGATCAGTTTGATTCAAGTCAATTAAATGTGGATCACTTCCATTTCAGTTAAATTCAGTTAAAGTCACTTAAATTCAGATCAGTCCAGATTCATCAGTTAATGAATCATCTGGCTTTAGTTCAGTTCCATCATAAAATGAACAGCCGTTTCTACGACAGATATTATCCCATAGCAGGTTTTTTACAGAAATCTATGTTCTCACGAAAGGAACTGCTCAGGATAGTGAAGTTGCTGTAATAGATGGCATTTAGATAAACAGGATTAAAACACAAAAGCATCCAGAATAGGCAGAGGAAAGATCGGCACGATAAGCTGCTGCCCAAGGTGAAAAGCTTGTAAGGTCTCAGGGGATGGACGATTATGCCGGATGAGGTGAGAGGTTCAGGCTTGGAAAATCAAGAAGCATGGTAGAAGCTTCTGATCCACAGCACAGGAACTGAACCTTATTCCCTTACTGCTCCCCTGGAAGGACTGCTTTTACTGCAGCAGAACGTTTGCACAGGCCTCTTTATTAGAGCTACTGAGAGCTACTGTTAGAGTACCTGTCAGGATGTGTAAGTGATAGCTGCAGGTCATGTGGCCTGCGTCTGGGAGCTGATCTGAGCTGTGTAGAGCCAGAGAGAGAGAGAGAAAGAGGCAAAGACAAAGCCAGGCAGCGCTTTAACAGGCAGGCCTGTGACCTGGGGAGGGTCTGCTAGAGCTGATAAGACAGCGCTCTGAGAAAAGCCCTGCTGTTCTCACTTCGCTTGCCTTGGTTGTCTCTGTGCCAGTCACTTTTGCTGTCCGCTGCCTATTCGGTTTCTCTCCTCTGTCTTTGCTCGTCTTTCTTTCACACTTGTCAGGCCCTCTCTACAGTGCAGGCACGGCATACAGACATTTGTGTTTGGGGTGTTAAACTGCACCTGAAGTTGGCCCTCCAGCAATTCCAGTCTATTAGAGGAAGTATCTTCCAGTCACATTAAAATTACACTGAATTATACCAAAAATAAGAAAAACTTCGCATCATCATCATAAGTGCAATATGTAAAAAACAAAGAATAAATCTAGAAACACAGCCTCTGGCATTGCATTGTAGTATTGAGTGAATGGATATTGTATGCAATGAAGAAGCTATTTTCAAGGAAAAAATTTGTTTAGATCCATTTTGTTAAACCCTATGGTATCAGATGTGCTTCCCTGCTCAACAAGTCAGTGTTTGCTTGGTTCACTATGTAGACATTTTGGGAGGGGCTGCAGGTTGGCAAGTCAGTAAGCTACACTTACCCAAGTATTCAGTTTTTCTTTCTTGTCAGTGTTAAATGTTAAAAGTGTTAAATTGGGAATTTTGCAATGCATGGAAAACCTTAAGTAAGGCCAGCCTACACAATTTTAACCTGATTCTAAGCCCTTTCAACAAATTTGGACAATCTGAGGCTAATTTGCAGATCAGGAGCTCAATCAAAAATGGTTAAAGGTACAGATGATGTGATGAGGCAAATGAGGGAATGAATCAATCTTTCTGATCAAGCTCCGGAGCAACTGAAGTGCTTCCATATTTTCAAGCATCTTTGATTTTCTTTTTACAACTGAAGCTGCTCAGGAGTCCTGAGGTGTAAGATCAGGGATTCAGGCACTTTGATATTTCATGTCAGCCTGCCAGTTTGAGGTAAATTGATTTTCCAGCTCTTCCTGCACAACAGAATGATGTCCTGACCCCATATCCATCCACAGATTGTGGGTTTTGTTATATATCTTATGTGCCACATGCTAACCATAATGGTTGGGTCTAAGAAGCATGATCCATGTGTGAAATAGCTTTCTTAAGGGCAAACCAACACTCATAGTTATCACCACAGGCAGGGGTCAAAACTCTGGCGGGCATAAACAGATCTGACAAATCCGCAATCTCTAACAGGAAACCAGGCAAGGGTCAAAAACTAAGGGTCAAGAACCAAGGTAAGGCTTAGAAATACATGCCAAATACTTGCAAAAAACAGTGCTAACTGAGGAGTATACACATTTGTCCAGCTGCAAGTGGGTGATCAGGATAGGTCAAAGCCAGGACAAAGCTAGAGAGAGCCAAGCCTAGTCAACAAGGCTGATGGTCCTGGACGGCCCGTGCCCAGCACAGTTTGATGCCCTAACACACCTGGTTCAACTCAACTGTCAATTGCCAGGATTCTTGAGTATGCTTGAGGAGGGGAACTACCAAACTGTGCTGAACACCAGCCCTCCAGAACCAGATTTGGGCTTCCCTGCTCTAGGGTGTACCATTTTTCATTTTGGTGTTGACAAGGGCTGTTCACAAGTGGCCTGCAACTTTTGTCGAGAACTGGAACCTTTTACCCAAAATTCACAGAGATACATGCAAGGACGAATCACAGTGCCTGTTTTGTTGAGCTGCTTCATGCTTGTGATCTGAATGGAGCTACTGTATATAAGCTAATAAAAAATGACCAATACACCAGGTGTGGCACATGCAGAGGCTGGATGTCCTAAATGCATGACACTAAACCAAGCTCTTTCAAGGTCTCTTTCCCTCTAGATCTGCACGCCATTGACTTCAGACTTTGAGTAGGACCTTGGGGCACCAGATCTGGGATTTTTAGAAGCATTATTGTAGCCAAAACTTGTGTGGTCTGGTGTGCACACCTTTAGAACAAAAAGGCAAGGAATTTGAAAAGCTATAGGTGGTCAAGGTCCAGCTATGGGCAGGTTTAAAGGTCATCGACATAAAGTGTGTTTTGATTCATTTTTCCTATTAATAAAGTCAGGAAAAAGTTGGTTCGTGTTTCCCCTCGTGCTCGTAGGGAGTCTAATCTGGGACCTGTTAGGGCTCTAGCCCTGGAATCCTGTAAAGTGGAAAAAGGGGCAAACAGATAGACCCCATAAACGACTTCTGTGCAAATGTGTTTTATGTGCATCTTTGCAGAAGTATAAACCAGCTTTAACCCGTTCTGCTCTGCCTGTTCTCATTTGCTCTTATCGTTAAAACCCTCAGTATTTCTCCTCCCTGCCTGACCCTCCCAACCCTCGCTCAAACCTTTCCTCCATCATTGAGTGGAGCGTGTGATCAGTCAAGCCCAGCAACAGCCTCTGTGTGTGTGTATATGTGTGTGTTTGTGTGTGTGTGTGTGTGTGTGCGTGTGTATGTGTGTGTGTTTGTGTGTGTTTGTGTGTGTGTGCGTGTGTGTGTGTATGTGTGTGTGTGTGTGTGTGTGTATGTGTAGGTGTGTGTGTGTGTGCGTGTGTGTGTGTGTGTGTGTGTGTGTGTGTGTGTTT
>JBBPCZ010136132.1:0-21446 GCA_037974445.1 Brycinus macrolepidotus | reverse complement strand
ATCGACGGCACTGCTGTAGAGAGGGTTAAAAACACCAAGGTCCTGGGTGTCCAGATCACGGAGGACCTTTCTTGGACGTTTACATACACTTCCCACTTTTATGTCACACTTCTCTATTGCCTACTTACTGCATTGTCTCGGATTCACATCCCATTCACATTACTGTTACACTGCTTTACAGTCGACCCCCGCGAAGTCGCGGTTCAGAGTTTGCGGCCTCAGTCGTTCGCAGATTTTTTCTTAGAACCTAACAATTAGAACCTAATAATTAAAATTAATTTATTACTGCATTTACCCTGCTTATACCAAAGAAAACGACAGTGCATACCAAAGAAAACGTGCTTGCATGAATTAAAGTACAGGATATATAGGGGTAACATTTTACATTCTAGCACTGCGGGAGACAGCAGTTCAGTGTACACTGTACAGTACGTATACAGGTTTACCTTTCACATTTTTTTTTTTAAAGGGTAATGTGTTAAGCTGAGTTTAAAATGAAATTAAAGTGCTTTGGGAGTATATTTGGGGGCATATTTAGGATTTAGACTATAAAAATAGGCATTTATAGGCTTTTTTTTTTTTTACCACATCACAAATTCACTGTTTTTCACAATTCGCAGGTGCTCTTGGAACGTAATCCCCGCGAATTTCGGGGATCAACTGTATTGTCTACTTATTGTATTGTATCTGTCATTCCTTGCACTTTGCTCAATGCTGTAACTGTCTCCTGTGCAATAATCACACTTATGGTGCAACTCTCATCATTCTGGAAGGTTTACGAAGTGTCCACACTAGTTGTCTATTTATTGTTTGTCTATTGTATACTGTCTGTTGCAACTTGCACTCTGTTGACTGTTGAATGTTGAACAGGTTTACCTGTATGTTGTTATATGTTGCACTGTGGTCCATGGAGAAATGTTGTCTTATGACACTCTGTATGTGTTCACAGCTGCTAATGACAATAAAGTAACCTTGAACCTTGAACCTTGGACCTTGAACCTTGGACCTTGAGTGTAATATGTTTTATGCTGAGTAACAGAAGAAACCTCAGGGATTTGCAATTACAGACATGAGGATCAAAAACTGGACTGGAGCCCACAAATGAACGTTCATGTTAGCCCAGGTTAGCACAACATCCGGTCAGGCAGCCTCTCTGAAAAGTTCATCCTTCCAGATCCAACACATGAATAGACTGGCTGGACTGCCTTGGAGGACATGAAAAACATTTACATTTAGCTCTGGAACCCAGTGGTGGTGCTGAAGGTAGGATTCCAACCCATGACCTCTTGGTTCAGAGGCAAGTATCCTACCCATTAGGCCACCACCACCCCACAAAGTGAACCATAACAAAACTAGGATTTCTATGAATTTTCTAGGAGTTTTGCAAAGTCTCATGCAAGTAGGGTGCCACATTCAAAACTTTTGTTCAAATGTAACCGTCCCCATTAAACTGCATGTGTGAAAGTGGGTCACGTCTTGAGTTTTGGAAATGGGTATCAAGAAAATAACAACTGACTGAGGGAATCAGTTTTTTGAGTTGATTTTAGTGACTTGAAAATAGAAATCAAACATCCATTACATGTTAGTTCTGTAGCAAGCTAATGGTGGTTCTATTTTTTTTTTTCCAAAAATAGTTTAGGGTTAGTTAATAAAACAAAAGCAAAATTTATTTATTATTCAAATACTTTAAAGTCATTTCCATAATCAAGTAACGACACCAAATGCACTAATAAACTCGTGTTGGCCCCCTGCTGGGTTGAATGGGAGAACTCATTTTTAACTTTTTTTTTTTCCATTTACAAATTTGTAATTAGGTTTGAAATTACCATAAAGCACTTATGACTAAATATTTACAATAAAACAATAATCAGAAGTAATAAATTACATATCTAAATTACAAATTCTTCTTCGTGTCATCTATTTTGGCACCACTTTACAATAAGACTACCTTTATAAAGAGTTTATAATCAGGTTGTTGATTAGGTTGTAGACTGTTTATAAATCATTAATAAGCAGTTATAAACAAGTTATAACAGTCGTCGTACATTGATGCAGACTCACTATTCAGAAGATCTCAGATCTTGTTAGTTGCTGAGTTTATCTCGTCTCTTTCTCAGGCAGAATGTTAAAATGTCAGCTTCATCAGGTCTATGTTAACATGCTACTACCATTAAAACACCAGATCTCACCAAATAGTGAGCCTGCATCAATGTATGATGAATTGTTATAACGTGTTTACAACTGCTTATTAATGATTTATAAACTGTCTACAACCGAATTAACAACCTGATTATAAATCATTTATAAACCCTTTATTAGGGTAGTCTTATTGTAAAGTAGTACCCCTATTTTTTCACGTACTTCATATCTTGTCACTGGTGGGGAATCTTAATTGAATGACTGATCAGATGTCTGGGTGGGTCGAGTTTCAGATGTCCAACTGGGCTGCAGCATTCCTTTGTAGCTGTTGTGAAGAAATGTATCTCCAGGCTTGTAGGAAACCATATCTTTAATCATCTGGAAGTCTTCTGAACTGTGTCTGAATATGTTCCTCACAACGAAGAAACAGCCAGTTATTCACAAAGCTGAAGAAAACTCTCCAAGTGGAGGACAAATTGTCCTTTCGCAATTAGGATGAATGTGTAAATGAGGAAGTTCTGGCTTTAGAGAGGTAAAATTAGACTCTTGCTGCATCGTAAGCAGCACATCATGAAAAAAATGATGAATTTATTCCAATCATAAGGGAGAAAATAATCAGCTCTGCCCACTGCTCCAGTGCCAGACAGGAGCTTGAACAGAACTGTGTTTGGGAATGTGTGCAGAATCGGTAATTTGTACATTTCATTAAAGAATATCAGGAAAAAAGTGACTTTTTAAAAGTTAGCACCCGGTGTTTTTCCTTTATTTGCCACTCGAAGCTGCTGTGAAGAAAACTATCTAAGTGGCTTTGAAAGAGAGACATTACTGAGGCAGTAGCTTCGATCACAAATACTGACAGGAACATGAAGGTCAGTGGGAAAGACCTCAGTGAACAGGGCTGCTCTCTGCCGGTATTTGCATCAGTGTGAAGTAGGAACAACTGTTACTCAGAAGTGAGCAAGATTATCAGACTTCAGTGAGAACTGTCCACCCACGTCAACAAAGAGGGGAATATTAAAGCAGAGCTGCAGAGCATGAACAACTCATTACAAAGACCCATGACCATCTGAGACCATCTGAACTGGTCTTCAGAAAAGTGGAAAACAGTGATTCATTTAGAGGAGGATCCTCGAGATGTTCATTCAGCTTGTAGTGGGCTATATACATACATATATATATATATATATATATAGTCCTTGTATTTTCTTCCAGTCTTTTAAATAACCACGCTGAAACATAATTTTACATAAAATGTGCCGAAGTGTGTGCTCTCTAGAGAACATGTGTTTATTTATGTTCCAGAAATTAAAGTAATTTGATCTGGGACAACTATATAGGCACACATATATGTATAAATTATTATCAATATTTTATGCATGCACACACGTGTGTGTGCATTCTAAATGAATACATTTAGAATGTTATTGGAATTGAGCTCTTTTGAGAAATAAATGTTGTCTAACTTTAGTTTTTACTTACAAGGAGATATTATCCTACTCATTATATATAATACTTAATTAGTTTTTCCACATTTTGTAATAACAAATCTGAGGATGCACACCAAATTTGGTAAAATTTCATGCAAAGGGGGCACTGCAACTGATATGTTTAAATTTCTCAAGAACTATCTACTAAAGCAAAAAGTTAAAAACTGGTGTTTATACTTGCTCACATGTCCCACAGTTCCAGTTGGCTTGCTCAGAAAAATGTCTGCCAATAGCCATTCAAAACTCAGCAGCCAGTACATACCTGTGCAAACCTGTGAAATTTTGTAGCACGTTTGTGATATGATGATCGTAATTAATTAATTTCAAACAAATTAACCGATAGATGCGACAATAAGCTACAACATGCTCTCCTCCATTAACATGTTCTCCTCCACTGGTTAAGTCTTTAAAATTCATTTTGTTTTTAAATCCTTACGTAACATTTACAAAATTCAAATGGTCCTCTTTCACCTGTTAAAGCTGTCAGATCTACCCCTCCCTATTTGGGCCATTCTGGTCATTGTGGTCATATTGCACACTACAAAACAGCACGTCGAACCTCCATTTTAAATCACATTTCAGTGTTCAGATATTTCTGAACAATTATTCGTGATTGTGCCAAAATATATACCAGACTGAGAAGTCTTTTTCAACTCATCAAATTTTGTTATTTTTAAGTTGCGGGGTGCTGAACTCTACACATTAGTGCGTAAGCATTTGGAAAGTGGTGGATTTTTTATTTTTCAGATTAAAGGGATACCCACATCTTGGAAAAAAAGTATTTATAATATAAAGGTTTCAACAAATGAAAAAAATGCGTCATGTTTTAGTAACTACAGAAAACCGATGACTAAATTGTCATAAAACCTTGTTTTTTTTTGTTTTTTACATAATCTGATTTTTTGCTTTGCTGCGACATAGACTGAGCAACACCTGATGGATTTCTACAGAGCAGCACAGAGTGACTTGAACAGTTTCTCCAAGTTGACAGCCCCCCTGCTTCGCAAAACCACAAATCCATCTTCCATGAAAGGAAGCTGAAACTTTGAGAGGGCTGCAGGGTGAATGACTCAGATTCCTGGGGCTGCTGCCATCACACAGCCAGCACGCATCGAATGAAAACTTTATATATATTATAGCATCTGAGAATACAGAGGAGTGAATCTGGGTGAAGGACAGAAAATCTGAAAAGATGCTAGAATGTTTGAACTTGGAGTGAGCCCAGACCACTTCCTGCTTGCAGAAAGCTGATGAAGTTCGGATGTCTTTGAAAAAAGGTACGGCAGGCGTCTAAAAAAACCCACTGATTTACTCAATGAAGCAAATAATAATGTTTCACAGAACCCAACAGTAAGTTAGCAACTGTTTTCTAGCCATACTACTGGCTTCAGTGAAAGACAACTAGAGGTGGTGTTCACTTCTTAAAACGAGTGTAATATTGCTTAGGCCAGTTCTACTGACCCTGCCATTTGAAGAATTTGAAGCATTTAACTGATTAGTAATTGCATACTCTTTATGTTGCATGAGAGTTATTGGAGGAAGTTGTTAGCTTGTTAACTGTTTCTCAATTTGTTCTGCTTAGATCTGGTCAAAAAAAAAAACTTTTATACTCAAATACAAGCAATAATCAGGACATACCCTGCTGAACACTGACCACCCAGGACTGGATTTGTGCACATCTGGTGTAAGGGCTGCAATGACAAAGTACTTGAATTAGTGGTAAGGATGTGCAAATACATACAAATATACAAATTCTGTAATGCCAGTGATACTTAAAGCTGGCCAGTTGATCACTTTTCTCTTTTTCTCACTGGGCTGCCTGAATGATGCAATATATATCATGATCATGATCTACAGGCAGATCTTGCTTTTCCGCTTCATGGTACTGGCTTGACTTGAAAATTCTTGACTTTTTTGGTTTTCCATGAAGCAAATCTAGTACCTAAGACCTGGTACCCTATTTTTAGTACGTATGTGATGGTGGTCCCCGGTCCCATGGCGTCCAAAAGCAAGCACCCCTCGCTCAGCCATGCTGGAGGACGTGAAACAACAGCGAGCCTCTGCTGAGCCGACTCAGCACCAAGGACAGCGGTCGCTCTGCTCTGGGGAGAGCAAGGGCGGCGCTTCAGAATGAGCAGCGGCTGACGGTGATAAAAGGGCGTGTGAGCGGCCGTGCAGGAGGCTGGTGTGAGTTTTCTGGCTACTCGTTGATGAGTGATATCCCTGCCCAAAGACTCAAGCCTAGAGGAACGAAGGTACTGTCTGAGCCCTGAGACATCCCGACTCCCGTATGCTGCCACACCAGGTAACTCCACCCCGAACCCTCGCCTCTCCTCTGCCTGTCCCAAACTACCTGACCCCCAGCACAAGCCCTTATTCCTGTTTTTGTCTCCTTCACCCATTCTGACAAAAATATCAATAAATCTGTGTTTGTGCTCTCTCAACTGGCAGTGCCTACACCTAAAATATCTTGGTTTCAATTGAGCTAAGTAGATACCAAAACTACTAGACTGCTGATTGGTCAGAAATCATGGATATCCTTCAGTATTCTCCACTGCAACTGTTGACAGTTTCTTTTGGTGTCACCAGCTACCCCGAGGGGTACAACAGTGGAAAACCAGTGAGGCGCTAGGTACCAAAAAGCGAGTATAGTCGAGCTGATTCAAGTCACTACCATGCAGTGGAAAAGTGACTGTAGAATATCATTCTGTAGTGCCAGTAGAGACAGTGGTGGATGCTGTCATCCACAAAGAGCCAAGAAATGTAACTCCTAATCAAAAATAAACCTGGGTGGGGAAACTTCATGTTATGGAGACATCCAAATCTGTAGTACCAAATAAATGATGAAAAACAGATCCATTCAAGCAGTTGCTGGCGGAGCAGTAGGAGAAGAGGTTCGTCACGAGAAAAAAGTAATGAATTCCCAGCCTTTGTCTCCTGACCTGTATCAAGCAGGACATCTAAAAAATTGAGATGGCCTGACACACCACTCTGTTTGATTAGACAATAAGGGTTTAGCTCAGATGGAACCTTTCACCGCTAAGACCACTGAAACTTAGCAAAGGTCACTAAGCTGGCAAGCTGTATAAAGCATCAAGCTGACAGTAAAATAGCTGGAAGAAAAGGCATTTTGGTGAAAACTAACAGTACATTTACCTGTCCATTTAAAAAGCGAATGCAACATGAAGATACACCGTGGACCATCAAACTGACAATGAATGTGTGAAAATGCCTACCCCTTCAATGACAAACCCTGCCATCATTTTTAAATGAAGTCTTTCGCCAAAGAAGGAGCTGCAAAAGCGCACGGTATTTTTCTTGCAGAAGATGTAACCCCGAGAGCAGCACTGAATGAGTGAAATAAACATAATGTAACAATTGTAAAAAAAATCATAACCTGGAAGACAACGGGGAAATACAGAATGAAGCTTACAAAGAGAAATGGAATGAATTGAAAATGGATCTACACAAATATGTGCCAAGGTTTCCTCTTTGTTTGTTTCCATTATGTCACGCCCACCAGTCATGTGATGCGCACGAGGCACCGGAAGTGAAGCGCGTCACTCGGTATTTATACCCGGAAGTAGAAGGTGCTCACTGCTCAGTCATTGTTTACCTTTGCCCGAGCCGAACTCAGCCCAGGTTTCAACTCTACGGTACCGTGAGTAATACCAAACCCTTCTCTTCTCGTTTCTTGACTGTGTGTGTGAGTGAGAACACGGACTCTCGGTGGGAGTCTCAGCTCTTTATGGAGCATTCTCAGATCAAAACGCGTGGTTCACCTACTCTCTCATGTCACTCCGCGATTAGGTTTATCCACCACGCTACACTGGGCAAACAGTGAAAGACCAGTTCTGACACATTAAGAACCTTTCAGTGACTGGACTTCAGATGAAATCACTCAGTTGCACTGTAAAAAACATACTTTAAAAAATATTTTAAAGATCTTTATTTCTGCTAAAGGTACAATGTAAAAGGTTCTTTAGGGTACCAAAGTGGTTCTTCTATGGCATCACTCCAAAGGAGACTGTTTTTAAAGGAGTGGAAATGTTCAGTTTGTAGCTCTGGACAACCTGCCATACCCAACCATTCAAATTCACTCTCCAAGATGTGTGAGATTATTTTAGAAAGACATGGTGGACTCCCAAATTCTGCAAGGAAAGAAGCAAGGCATGTCCTGCAGTGGATTATCTATCAGAGGAACTGGTGCTTTTATTCGCGTAGAAATTGAACTGAAGTCTGCTGCAAGGATTGCAAGAGTATTTCCCACTGTTACAATCAACTAATTAGCAGATAATGGTTAAATAAAAGAATGTTGAGGAACTCAGATTAACTTTTTTCAGTTTATTTGGTCATATCATCTGTTGTGGCTCCATAACTTTCGCACTATGAGTGCTGGAATAGATTCCAGCACCTCTCACAACCCTGGTCAGGATAAGGAGCTCAGAAAATGGATGGAATGGATGGACGGATCCATTGTGGACACTTAGAGACCTTGTCAGATGAAAACAAGTGCAAATTAGCTGGCTCATATCTTAGTGGTCCCAATATCTCTGAAGAAGACTGTTTTAAATGCAAGGACTTGGTGCATGACAATTTTTGGCAGTAATCCACGTCAGTATTAGTATGCCAGCATTATCAGGTCCAGAGATGGTTTCTTAATTTATTTCTCATTTTAATTAGCCAGGAAGCCATTAGGAACAAATTCGTGTTTACGTCTCCAGCCTGGCAAATGCTCATGCTTAAAGGACAACTTACAATACAAACAGTACACAAAAAACAACAATGACCTTGTCATGTTGTCAGTACGAAAATTGTTCTGTGTTTTTAGCGACACATGATGGCCATTTTTGGCATAGCTGGATGGTTGGTCCTTGGTCTGGGAAAGACCACCAGTTCATTGGTTGAGTGTGGTCAGGTGGTCTAGTATCAACCTCCTGTTCATCCATTTTATCACAAGAGATACACTGGAGAGCATTTCAGTGCCTTGTCTTCACATTCTTGAATCATCTTCTTGTTTAAAGCCTTCTAGAAGCATTGCTTGAAAGTGATGTAGTTAGCCTAAGTTTAATAGTTCAGTATTTCCATGTATCGTGTGATTTTGTACACGATTATCCCCACTATCTTTACTGTGTTGTCAGGTTAGCTATGTTGTAGCTATGCAGTGACCAGTCTCTCTGGTACTTGTACTTTATATTCAGACTTTATTTATATGATCTGTAGTGTCTCTGTATGAGAATTACATTATTTGTACTCACGATGGAGATGATTAGACTGAAAGGAAAACTGTTTGTGATTAGTTTCACAGATTCAGTAATTAGGAAGCTGTGTCCAAGACATTCGCGAGTAAAGGAGACTGAACTTTATTCCCCGTCTCTGGCTCATCATTCAACCTACAGTTACTGAGTGTTTAGCTATCTGTCAACTCGTGCACAGTAGGCACGCACGCTGGAGGACAGAATAGACCTACAATGAGTTATGGACCTCATTAAATATTTGTAATTAATCAAGCCCAGACAAAGCATTTGTTCTTGGATTACACGAAATCTATGTGTACGCAAGTCGTGAAGGAAGTGTTGAGAAATGTAAGGCACTTTGTTTGGGCACTTCATGCCTGGAATGGCATAAAGCTCTCGAATAAATGAAGTATTGCATCGTGAAAGGGACAAGGGATAAATAATGTGCTTTCACTTTACACAAGAAAGTAGCAGGCTAATTATGCGAGCCCGATTGTTATTCCTGTGTCTTACTGAAAGCAAGAGTAACAAACACTTCCACAGAAAGAACAGCAGAGTCGCTGGCCCAGAGATTTTAATGAGGGTGAGCTTAGCTGACAGTAAGGAATACAGTGGGCATCTATAGCAAAAAAAAAACTTATAAAATTAGTATGAACATAAAATTATGTATATTTAAAATTTTGTAGGAACCTGATCATCCAATATTTCTTCTGAAATCAAGTGGTTTCACTGTAGTTCATCCTCCTCTACCAGCAATGGATGCTCTGAATCCACTAATTAGAATCAGTTCGGTATTCATGAATCAGTTAACTTTTCATTAATCACTTCCCTAGTTATGAATCATTTTACTGTTTATGCATTAGTGCACTAATCATGAATAAGTTCACTATTCAATAATCAGTTCACTAGTCATGAATCTGTTTCCTAGTTGTTAACTATTCATTACTGAGCTCATAATTAATGAGTTCACTTGTCATCAATCAGTTCACCATTCATGAAGCATTTTATTAGTCATAAATCAGTTCAGGAATTATGAATCAGTCCACTATTCAATATAAGTTCACTAGTCATTTCTAACTTTTCAATGAATAAGTTCACCATTCATGAATCAGTTCAATAGTCATTGATATGTTCACTATTCACTAATCATTTCACCATTCAATAATCAGTTCACTAGTCAATAATCAGTTTACTAGTCGTTAGTCAGGTCACTACTCTCTAATCAGTTCACTAGTCATAAATCAGTTCACTAATCAGTAATCAGTTCACTAGTCATCAATCAGTTCACTAATCAGTAATCAGTTCACTAGTCAATAATCAGATCAATATTCAGTAACCAGTACACTAGTCATAAATCAAGTCTCTAGTCGTCAGTCAGTTCACTAGTCATCAATCAGATCACTAATCAATAATCAGTTCACTATTCATCAATCAGTTCACTAATCAATAATCAGTTCACGATTCAGTAATCAGTTCACAAGTCAGTAATCAGGCCGCAAGTCAATAATCAGTTCACTAGTCATGAATCAGTTCATTGTCATGAATCGGTTCATTAGTCCCTAATCAGTTCAGTAGTCATGATCTGCCACCTGTTACAGACTGTATCAGTTCTGTGAAGTGTGCAGTGAAGGATCTGGGCTGCATGACTGAACATGAACAGGACCACGCGGAGGCCAGTCGCGAATCGCGCGCTCCACCGAGCGTGATTCATCCGCGCGCGCCCGGGGAGTCCTTAATTACGAGCGCGCTCTCTTTCATCACCTCTCATTAACACCACAGTCACACACACTTCTCCAACGTCTTCCTCTTCCTCTCCTTTATCTGTTTATCTGTTTATCTGTTTATTTACGTGCCGCCGCAGAGGTCCCGTGGAAGTGAACCGCCTCGGTTCCGCGCGGCTGGACGGGGTTTCAGCACCACGGACAGCTCGTCATCTCCAGCACTTCCAGGACCGCGGCTGTGCACACGCTCTGCAGATGTTTGTGTTTTGGTCGCGCTGGTCGGGGGTTCTCGGTCTGGATTGGATGCCGTGATATCCAGTAGGATGTCTGAGCCGAGGGGGGCGTGGGGTGGAGGCTGGGGCGGGGGAGGAGGAGGGCTGCTTTTGTCACTTGTATGAGTGGATACGCCCCGTGCCACTATAGTGGGAAACTACAGGCTGGACACGCATTCTTTGAAGTTCTCGTGCAGCAGACCCGCGAGGCTGCCACGTGGGGGTGGGGGAGACTCTTTAACGACAAATGAGCAAAGTGGTTTCTCCTCTGCTTCAGAAGGACAATGAGCCCGTGTCCAGAGGACCGGCTCCTCGCGCGCGCTCCCTCACACCTGATGGAGAAGTTCTCCTCACCGGGCCATGCGTTCTGGACACTGGGAGCTAAGTGATAACAGCTCGGCAGAAACATGAGAAACACACCTCTGCTCAGCCTCGTGCTGCTGTGGAGGCTGGTTCACGCGCAGGTGAGTTTTTACTGGTGGTTGGGTTATGTATTGTAAAAAAAAAAAAGTTGTATTGTATGGATATTAAGATGTTAAGTTAAAGTGCCAAAAATTACAACTGATGTAGGTGTGTTTAAAACTGCACAATTTCTGGCCTTCTCAAATTTTTTTATTTCTGATTCATAGTGAGTGATTCATAATGGTTACTAATTCATATGAGTCATTGAATGATTTCTAGAGTTTACCTTGTAATTTATATTAGTTACTGAATGATTCATAGCGGTTACTAATTCATATGAGTTAGTAAATGATCGGTAGTGGTTACTTTATAGTTCATAGGTGTTACTGAATGATTCATAGTAGTTGCCTTGTAATTAATATGAATTACTGAATGATTCATAGTGGGTACCTTAAAACTCATATTAAGAAATTAAGTGCCAAAATACAATTGGTGTAGGTGTGTTTATAAATGCACAATAAGTGGTTACCTCAACATTTGAGTTATTTCTGATTAATACTGGGTGATTACCTATATATGAGTTACTGAATAGTTTGTAATTCATATAAATTATTGAATGATTCATAGTGTTTATCTTCTATTTTATATTGGTTACGGAATGGTTCATAGTGGTTACCTTATAATTCATATGAGTTACTGAAAGATTCATAGTGGTTACCTTGTAAGTTATATTGGTTATTAAATGATCCATAGTGGTTACCTTATAATTCATATGAATTATTGAATTATTTTTAGTGGTTACCTTATAATTCATATTAAGACATTAACCTGTAAGTGTATTTAAAACTGCACAATTTCTGGCCACCCCAAAATTTGAATGACTGAATAGTTTGTAATTTATATGAATTACTAAATGATCCATAGCGGTGACCTTGTAATTTATATCAATTACTGAATGATTCATAGTGATTACCTTGAAATTGATATGAATTACTGAATGATTCATCATGGTTAACTTGTAATTTGTATGAGTTACTAATTGTCAATAATAATGGTTAAAATCCATAGAAGTTACTGAATAATTTTAGTGTTTAACCATATAATTAAAGTATGTTTCTGAATTATTCATATTTGTTACTCTATAATTAAATATTAAAATATTTCTTAGTGATTATCTTGCAAAGTAGTTACTGAGTAATATTTGGTGGATACCTTATAATTTATAGGAGATTATGAATAATTCATACTGGTTAATGTATCATTTATAGAAATTCATGGAAAGTCCATACATACTTGTGTCACAGGGATTGTGGAATAATTCACAGTGGTGGCAGAATAACAAGCCTGCAGTTGAAGGTGAAGAACTTGTGACTCTGATTAATATTAATATTACTTTGTCATTATGCCATCTTAATGTTAAGTGGTTTAAATAATGTAAATGTAATCACACCTGTTAAAATGGACCAATGTAACTGCTGATAGGTGGTGCTTTCACATCTAATGAACCAGCAAGGAGCTGCACAAGGTCAGTTTATATGAGATGGACCAAGCAATGAGTACTGGAAGTGGCTGAATCTGAAACAGAGTGCGAGTGCATGTACAGCGGAGTCTGCGCTGGAGTTAAACGCACTGCGAACATGCTTCTGACTGACATGCATGGCAAAGCGTGCATTCTTTGATTTTACTCCACGTGAGTTGATTTCATAGTGTTTGTGATGAGAAATGAAAGCAGGAGTGTGTTTGCTCCCTGTTGATATGACTTCCATTTATGATAAGGTTTTTTTTTTTAATGAATAAATGATCATTTTAGAGATTCCCAGCTCTGCCACCCACCAACTGCATGACCGCTACTCACGGCGTGGGCTACCGTCTCTCGCTCCGCATCCTCGCATAATTACTGACCATTCTGCTCCTCCTTATGTAAGCTACCATTAACTCTTAAAAAGAAGAGCGCCAAAAACAGGGTTCTTCGGAGCGGGACCACAGAAGGATCACTTTTGGCAGATGGTTCATTTTTGTAAATGAGATTTGTGAGTGTGAACAACCTTTTTTTTTATAAAACAGTGCTTCCTTAACACCTACAGGGCTGCATTAGCTCCCACATCCGCTGTATTAACACTTATAGCACTTTATTAACACAGAAACCTGCTGTAGAAACACCTACAGCACTTTATTAACACAGAAACCTGCTGTATTAACACCTACAGCACTTCATTAACACTGAAGCCTGCCGTATTAACACCTACAGCACTTTATTAACACCGAAACCTGCCGTATTAACACCTACAGCACTTTATTAACGCTGAAACCTCCTGTATTAACACCTATAGCCCTCTATTAACACCGAAACCTGCCGTATTAACACCTACAGCACTTTATTAACACCGAAACCTGCCGTATTAACACCTACAGCACTTTATTAACGCTGAAACCTCCTGTATTAACACCTATAGCCCTCTATTAACACCAAAATCTCCTGTATTAACACCTACAGCACTTTAACACCAAAATCTGCTGTATTAACACCTACAGCACTTTATTAACACCGAAATCTGTCGTATTAACACCTACAACACTTTATTAACACCGAAACCTGCCGTATTAACACCTACAGCACTTTATTAACACTGAAACCTCCTGTATAAACACCTATAGCCCTCTATTAACACCGAAACCTGCCGTATTAACACCTACAGCACACTATTCACACCAAAATCTCCTGTATTAACACCTACAGCACTCTATTAACACCGAAACCTCCTGTATTAACACCTATAGCACTTTATTAACACCGAAATCTGTCGTATTAACACCTACAGCACTCTATTAACACAGAAGCCTGCTGTATTAACACCTACAGCACTTTATTAACACCAAAATCTCCTGTATTAACACCTACAGCACTTTATTAACACCGAAACCTCCTGTATTAACACCTATAGCACTCTATTAACACAGAAACCTCCTGTATTAACACCTACAGCACTCTATTAACACCGAAACCTGCTGTATTAACACCTACAGCACTTTATTAACACCGAAACCTGCCGTATTAACACCTACAGCACTCTATTAACACCGAAACCTCCTGTATTAACACCTACAGCACTCTATTAACACAGAAACCTGCTGTATTACTGTAACACTTACATCTGCTGTGTGAATACCTATACCTGCTCTACCAACACCACTTTATTAACACCCACAAGGCTTCATTAACACCTATGGTGTAGTATTAACACATACAGTGCTGTATTAGTACTTATATCTGCTGTACGAATACCTATACCTGCTGTACCAACACCTATAGCACTTTATTAACATCTGCAATGCTACATTAACACCTTTACCTGCTGTATTAGCCCTACTACAGCATTTTATGAACACCTACAGAGCTACAATAATACCTACAGTGCTTTACTGTTAACCAGAGTGCTTTATTTACATCTGAATGCTGCATTAACACCTACATCTGTTAAATAAACATATACGTTTGTTGCATTGATATCCACACCTGCTGTATTAAAACCTACAGTGCTTTATTAACACCTAGGATACTCTATTAACACCTGCAGCACTTTATGAACACTTGTAGAGCTACAGTAACACCTACAGTGCTTTACTTACACCTTTTATACGGTGCTTTATTTATATCGGAGTGCTGCATTAATACCTACACCTGACATATTAACAATTACTCCTGATATATTAACACCTAGCACTTAGCACCACCTGCTTTATTAACACCTACACCTGTTATATTATTACCTGCAGAGCTGCATCAACATCTGTGCTGCTGTATGAACATCTTAAATCCCCCCCAAAAAACAGATGTTTAAAACTGTAAAACAATAGAGATTTATTGATACATACAGCACAAAAGTGTATTTCTGTTCAAGGCGTTTTGCGTTTCCATGAAAAGCAAAAATTCTAAAACATTTCAATATTTAAACAAAAAAGAAGAAACCACTGAGCCTGAGAGTTTGATTTGTGTGTGTAAAGTGTTCCACCGATGCTGTACTTTGCTGATTACTGCATGCTGAACAGTCAGCAAGTTTAGATTTAAGTGTATTAGTCGTGAGTATTACTGGGAACCTGGTCCCAGTACAGAACAAGAAGTAGCAGCCCAAAGTAGCATTAAAAATGTAAAAGGATATTTACAGTGAGAGCAGTATGAGTAATGTGTATTAAATGTGATCAGTGTATCAAAATATTGCAGGACTGGCAGTAGGCGAGTTTATCGTGCCCTTAGGAAATTTCACAACATGCCCAGTAGTGACAGAAACACGTGAAGAGACGAGAGTCCGTGAGAGTCTTTGAGCTGTCTGTGGTCACCAGTGTGTGTGGGAGGTGGTGGAGGAGCGAGTGGATTAGTGCTTGTTCAGAATCCTGATGGCCTACAGGTAGAAACTGTTCTTCAGCCTACTGGTTCTGGATTTAGTGCTGCGGTACCGTCTGCCTGATGGCAGTATGGTAAACAGTCCGTGGGCTGGCTGATTGAGCTCTGTGATGGTTTTCTGAGCCTTCCTCAGACACTGTGTGTCCTGTAAGGCTGGGAGGTTATTGCCAGTAATGAGTTTACCCGCTCGCACGAC
This sequence comes from Brycinus macrolepidotus, assembly GCA_037974445.1. Classification (NCBI taxonomy): domain Eukaryota; kingdom Metazoa; phylum Chordata; class Actinopteri; order Characiformes; family Alestidae; genus Brycinus; species Brycinus macrolepidotus. Next base: position 5,593 of record JBBPCZ010136132.1, on the reverse strand, counting down.
GCCCAGTCGGGAAGCTCTCTATGGTGCATTTGTAGAAGAAACTTCTTAAGCCTCCACAGTTAGTAAAGTTGCTGATGAGCAGAATTCAGCATGGTTGAGGGACCAAGTCAGGTCATCAGTGAGGTGCACACTGAGGAATTGTTTCCAATTCTGTGGGTGGTAGTACCCTAGTGGGTAAAACACTTGCTACCATTTCTACCATTGTGTTCTTGAGCAAGACACTTAACCCTCAGCGTCTCCAGGGGGACTGTCCCTGTAACTAATGATTGTAAGTCACCCTGGATAAGGGCGTCTGCCAAATGCCCCCGATGTACAAGGAGGTGTGGCCATCCTCTTCCAGTCTCATGTAGTCCACGATCATGTACTTCATGTTCAGGCAGATGTTGCTGTCATTGCACCACTCTGTATAAAGCCCTGAGCTCATCTCTGTGGGCTTTTTCATCTCTGTCTGGGAGGCTTAAGATGGTAGTGTCATCAGCAAATTTGAAAACGATGTGGGAGCTGTGCTTGGCGATGCAACCTTGAGTGAACAGGGATTACAGGAGGGGGCTGTTGAGCTTCTGTGATCAGAAACAGTGTGGTCACCTGTTCAGCTGCACAGATGAGCCTCCAATCCTAAGTCCTTGAGCTCTGTGATGAATTTGCCTGGAATGTTGCTGTTGAAGACGTCACTGAAACTGGTGAACAGCAGTAGGCGTTTTTCTCATCCAGGTGTGTGAGAGCCCCGTGCAACATCCATTGTTCTTTTTTAGTTATATGCAAGTTGGAGAGGATCCATGGTGGCTGGAAAGAAGGAACAGATGTGGAACTTCATGATTGTAGAGGTCAAAGCCACAGGTTGGTAATCGTTCAGACATGTGGTTGCAGGGACAGGGACAAGGGTGGTCTTGAAGCATCACAGCCAGTCTAGGGAGAGATTAAAGATATCTATGAAAATATCTGCTGGCTGGCTGAAACACGCTTTGAGGAGTTGGCCATGGACCATCAGGACCAGGAGCCTTGGGTGGTTTGACCATCCTGAAAGATCTGATCAAATAATGTAAAGTAGCCCCTATTGTCACGCGTGAACACACCACAGCACAACACACAGTGTGAACAGTGTGAAATTCTTTACATTTAACCCATTCACCAAGTGAAGCAGTGGGCTGCCAGCAACTTAGAGAGCAGTGTGTGGGGACGGTTTCTTGCTCAAGGGTACCTCAGTGGTGCCACTGGCAGTCCTGGGAATCAAACTCATGACCTTCCAATCACAGGGGACTCTAACTCACAAACTGAGCACAGAAGATGTTCGACTCACCAGGCGGTGAGGCAGATCATCCCCATCACAGATTTTACCACCATTGTAGCCTATAATAGAATGCAAACCATACCACATGCTTTTATAGCCAGTTTGACACAGCTTTGTCTCTATAGCCTCTCCTCTTAAGGTTATACATTGCTTTTCTGTATGCCCACAGGTTCCCCTAGCTGTAGGTTAAAGTTCTAGCTGAAGTTTGTCCCTAAATCGAAGGCAGTGTGGGGGAAGGGGGGTTGCAGCTGTCCCAGAGTGCAGTGTAACAGTAGTTTTTTACACATCCTCCTACTTTATCTGTGTTAAATCACACGGACGTTTCCCTGAATTGAAAGTCCATTTGTATTTAAACAGAAATTGTGGAGCCTACACATTTTGCCATGAATATAAATCATATTTCAAAACAGCTACGTACTGGCGCCTTATCCATTGAATAAAAAAGCTTTCACTGTGAAAAGAGCCTGACTGGCGTTCACAGGGGTTATTAACTGAGTGAGCTTATGAATGAGTATGAGTATAAGTGAGGGAGTGAGTGAGGGAGTGAGCTTGTGAATGAGCGAGTGTGTAATTGAGTTTGTGAGTGAGTGAGTGAGCTTATGAATGAGTATAAGTGAGGGAGTAAGTGAGGGAGTGAGAGAGGGAGTGAGCTCATGAATGAGTGAGTGTGTGATTGAGTACGTGAGTGAGTGAGAGAGCTTATGAATGAGTATGACCATGAATGAGAGAATGAGTGAGGGAGTGAGTGAGTGGGTGAGTGACTGAGTGAGGTTTTTAGTGAGTGAGTGAGTTAGTGAGTATATGAATGAGTGAGTGTGTGATTGGGTCCGTGAGTCAGTGAGTGAGCTTATGAATAAGTCTGAGTATGAGTGAGGTAGTGAGTGAGGGAGTGAGCGAGGATGCAAATGAGTGAGTAAGTGAGTATATGAATGAGTGAGTGAGTATGTGGGTGAGTATGCATGTGAGGAAGTTAGTGAGTATGTGAATGAGTGAGTGAGTAGATGAGTGAGTGAGTTAGTAAGTATGTGAGTGAGAGAGTATGTGAGTGGTGAATGAGTGAGCGAGTATATGAGCATGTAAATGACTGAGTGAGTGAATATTTGAACAAGTAAGTGATTGAGTATATGAGTATGTGCATGAGTGAATAGATGTGTGAGCATTTAAATAAATGAGTATACAAGTAAATATTTGCGAGAGGGATTTACAAGCCAGATTCACGAGTTATTTTGCATCTAAAAGTCACCAATTGCTTTCTATTACCTTAGTATTTGACATACACTGAATTTAAAATGATGTCATCCAAGATATTTCTTGAGTGCTGAATTGTGATCCTTTTGGAGGGATACTATGTAGCCCAACTGCCTAAGAATCCATCATTAGGAGACCGTGAGCTCAATATGTCGCTGCCATATGCTCACAATTTTTTGACTTTCGTGCTCTCAGTGTTAACAAAAGTAAAAATGTCAAACGTAGATGGAATACCCCATGTGTTATTTTATGCGTGTATTGGTTTAAGACATGTACATGTTTACTACAGTGAAGGTGGTGTTTGTTTTGACACTGTGGGTAGATAGCTAGCTTTTCTAGATAACATCATTGCTCTGAAAATCTGACTCACTGTACCTTCACATTAGGTGGCAAGTCCCTAAAGTTTATCTCTTGTGGGTGTCTTTGAGGCCACTCTTGTTGGCGCATGTGGGCGAGAACTCTGTCCAGCTCCTGACAAGTAAATATAAAAGGAACAACATGCCAGTAGGAACAACCAGTAGTCACCCAGGTTATGTGTTTGTTCAACCATGAATCATCAACATCCACACAGTTAGTTAATTGAAATTGTGTGTGGAATATTGAAATAGGCACTAACAATTATAATAATTGTAGATGAAAAATGCTAATAATACAAGAACTGAGGTCTTTCCCAGCACAAGCCTGGTGATATCTGAGAAGCATTTCTAAATTTATTGGCTTTTATCATGTTTTCATCTCTGTTAGCACTAAGATGAAACCTTGTGAGAAATACTCCGACATGTATAATGCAAAAATCATTCAATATTTTGTTAATGGCATCAAATATGAATTATGGTGAACTGAGGTTGTAGTAATGGTAAATCAATTTGAATTTGGAGCAATGGTAAATAAAACTGAGGCTGTGGTAATGGTAAAGAAGATTGATCTTACAGTGGTGGTAAATAAATTGAGGTTATTGTAATGGTTAAAAAAAAATTGAGGTTGTAGTAAAGGTAAATAAAATTGAGGTTTTGCTCATGGTCAGTAAAACTGAAGCTGTGGTAATGGTATGTAAAATTGAAGTTTTTAGTTATGGTAAATAAAACTGAGGTTGGAGTAACGGTAAATAAAACTGAGGTGGTAATAATGGTCAAAAAAATGAAGGTTGTAATGATGGTAAATAAAACTGAGGTTGTAATAATGGTCAAAAAAATTGAGGTTGTAATGATGGTAAATAAAACTGAGGTTGTAATAATGGTCAAACAATTTGAGGTTGTAGTGATGGTAAATAAAATTGAGCTTGTAGTGATGGTAAATAAAACTGAGATTGTAGGGATGTTAAATAAAATTGAGGTTTTAGTGATGGTAAATAAAATTGAGGTTTTTAGTAATGGTAAATATAACTGAGCTTGTAGTAATGGGAAAAAAAATTGGGCCTGAGGTGATGACGTGTAGAATATAGGTTGCTCTTCATTGTTAGTGTAAGTTGTGCAATATTTCGTAATAAAAAAGTATACATGAAGTTGAGTTGAAGTTCGTCTTCAACCATCTACATAATGGCCACATCACTGCACATTTTCTTCGCTGTACTGAAATGAATGCAGTAAACTGAGGCAAAAATGCGTAAACTGATGTCTTTATAATGGGTTATTGCTTACAGGAAAAAAGACACTCAATAACAACGTACACATGATTGAAGACTATTTCACCCTGAATGATCTTGGTAAAGAAACCAAGAGGGGGTGCATAGGAAGCTTCCATTATAAGCACTGTTTATAGGCTAAGCTCTGATTACATCTTCCGAGTTGCTGAATATACTAAACATCGGAAGAAGAAGATACAGTGCACCCCCTGACCCTCTCTTCACAGCTGACAGATCAGGTTCCCCGTACAGGAAAAAAACATCATTACCTCTCCTCTGGTAGCCACGGCAACACACAACTTTGCTTATCCAACCATGTATTGTAAAATCACATTTAACCAGCCTGTATCTCCTTCATCTTCTTTTAGAACCCACAACTTTTGCTAGTTTTTAAATTGATTTTGACCATTTTTACAGTGACTTGCTGTAACCGTGAACTGGCTCAGAAATCCTGAGAATACTAATTGGTAACTTCATGAGATGGATGAGAGTGAAAAGCTGTTGCGTTTTCACAGGCAGGCTCAGATGGGGAGATCACTGCTGAAGAGCAGGTGCAGATGCTGCTAGATGCCCGACTGCAGTGCCTCCAGACGATCTCCAGCCATGACCTAGCAGGTAAAAGAGATGACGCCCACAATTTTCTCAGATAGCTTTTTCATTCTGCCTTCACTAACCTCTCTGACCTAACACACACACACACACATAAGGTCACAAAACATTGTAGAGTAGCACTAAAATGATTTGAAAGAGTTTTTCTTCCAAGAAATCACACATTTCTCTCAGATTTGACTGACCTTGCAAAATTGGTCAAACTAGCTTCTCAAATGAGGAGCTGAACTGGCTGAAATGGACTACTAAATAGGGGAATTTCAGTCAAATAATTGATAAATAAAACAGAGGTGGCCAGGAGGGCCAGTTTAAAGTACAGTGTGGTGGCTTCCCTGGTTGAACACAGCTGGTTCAATTCACCTGTGAATTGCCAGGTTTAAGATTGTGGATTAAGATTGAGGAGGGGATCCACCAAACTGTGCTGGACACCAGACCTCCTGAACCAGATTTGGATTGAAATGAAAAGAATCATAGTATCACAGACCATGCTGGTGTCTCAGGTGGACAACACACAGGGTCAAAAAAAGAAGTGACATCCACCAATGTTGCTGTAACTGTAGTACATGTTAAACCCTAATCAGAGGTGTTACATAAGTTCAAATTTGCTCAGAGAAATTATACTAAGCATTCGTTTAATCCTTAGAGTGCGAGCAGCACGGATCCGTGGCAAAAGTGCAACATATGGTAAATCATAGTTATACGGCTAAACAGCTCCTTATATGGAAGTTCCCCCGGTTTGTGTTGATACTTGAGGTGTCAGACGTCATGCTGAGTTTTGTTTGGTGTTCCTGTGTCACGTAGAACCAAAGTTATTGTAATTTTAAAAA
>JBBPCZ010136123.1:0-15772 GCA_037974445.1 Brycinus macrolepidotus | reverse complement strand
TTAAACATGGTTTTACAGAAAACAAAAACAGAATTAAACATGGTGTTACAGAAAACAAAAACAGAATTAAACATGGTGTTATAGAAAAAAAACAGAATTAAACATGGTATTATAGAAAAAAACAGAATAAAACATGGTGTTTTTTGTCACTGTCTATAAGATTGATGTAAATAACCTCTCTGAATGGCTGTATTGTTCCTTATTCAAAAACACATCAAACTGTTTTGGCCCCTGGAAGCATTTGCATAGCATATAATAGCTAACCAACCTTTATAAAGCCCCACTAGAGTTTAAAACAAAATAAAATAAGAAACTGGAAATGTTTTAATTTTTATTCAGTTAAAGCCAGAAGCATAAAGTGCCAGTGAAGGTGCTGACAACAGATCATCGGCCCGGACATTTCTCCCCTCCACAGTCGATCCAATAGGATGCTGAAACAGGCTTTAGGCGTTCTTATGTAGTAAAGGGACGGAAGTAGTAGGTATACAGAGTTAAAGGCCTCTCACTTTAAACCATACCACTGTTTTCAAAGGGCAAATCTTTAGCATTCATGCCCATTATGTGTTGCCAGAGGACAACATGTTGTGGCAATTAGATGCATGCTATGTGTCGTATTGTGATTCAGATGATCACCTCTGCAGTCTTCATCGCTGTGCATTATTATTTTATAGCCGCTAACTAGGTAGAAAAGCACAGGCTGCAGGTTTTTTTTTTTTTTTTACCAGCAATGCTGTCATTGTCACAAGTAAAACTGAATGTTTTATGAAATAAGAACACCATTAATCAACACTACAGTGTTATGTTTTGATATCTTTTATCCAGCCAGCAGCAAGCTCAGTCTCTGGGAGGTAGAAACGCTGCTGTTTCATATTTGGGTAGATTTAAAATCTATTTACATTCAAATACTTCCAAGAAGAAAGTGAGGTCAGGTGAAGGCCCAATGAAATCACTGTTACAGCCATAATGGGGGAAAATATTATTTAAGATGCTTTACACAGAAACTGTACCTCAGGTCAGAGGTGCGTGTAGCCATTTCTTTTCAAAATGTCAAGTTCAGCTTCAGCTGTCAAGTCTGAATCATCCAAGTCTTTGAAAGTGGTTAGAATATTTACACTTGCATTTTAAGTGATAGGTTTTGATATTTAAGTCTCAGACATGTGACGGTCCTACCCTGTTTCCACTGGCCAAACAGACGTGCTCAAACTAAAGGCTTTACAAAAGTAGATGCTCAGAGTTCTGTGAAATCTGTGACATACTATGACCCTGATTACTACCAAATTACTAAACATTATGAGATGAGGACAAGCACAAATGAATATAACTGTGACACAAAGACCAAAGAGCAAAAAAAAAAAAAAACAAAAATCAAAAAACAAATGTACAAAAAAAATTCTCATTACTAGAGACTGACACAGTTTTTCAGCCAACAACGCATGTTGTTTTATACTGTTGTGCTTGAGAGACACCATTGACCGGAATCAAATTCCTTGTATGTGTTCACTCACATACTTGGCCAATAGATGCGATTCTGATTCTGATTCTGATTCTGATAAAGACAAATACTTTATACATGTATCTTAAAAAGCTCCCAAACAGATGATGCTTGTGTTCTACAGCTGCCTCAGTAATTCATTAAATGTATCAACTGGATAAATATTCACGTTTTCAGAATGAACATGTTTTCATTTTTATGATTTTTAAGACCTATCGTTTTAAACGCCTAGCCTGTATTTTTAAAAGGCAAATGGTTCAAGAAAAATGATTCCAGTTGATTTCTCAGAGTGGAAAACTGATCTCAGTAGAGTTAAAGAACAAATGAATAGTGAACTCCACAAGACCTCGGAAGGTGTGCTGTGGTACCTGGCACCAAGATGTTAGCAGCAGATCCTGTAAGTTGCGAGATGGGCCCTCCAAGGATCAGACTAGTTTGTCCAGCGCACCCCAGACATGCTAGATCAGACTGAGGTCTGAATAATCTGGAGTCAAAACCTTAAACACTTTTCCTTAATCGATTCTTGAACATTTTTGTAGTGTGCCAGGGCACATGATTCTGCCGAAAGAGACCACTGCCATTAGGGAACACTGTTGTCACAAACAGGTGAACGTTAGGGGCCTGGTGGTTAGGGAGCTCGCCTTGCGATCAGAAGGTTGTGGGTTTGAATCCCTGGACTGCTAGTGGGACCACTGAGGTTCCCTTGAGCAATGTACCGTCCCCACACACTGCTCCCTGGTGGCAGTCCAGTGCTTCAGTTTGGGGCAGTTGGTGGTCTAGTGGTTAGGGTATTGCAATCAGAAGGTTGTGGGTTTGAATCCAAACACTAGCAGTGTCATCACTGAGGTACCCTTGCCCCTCATTGGTGGCAGCCCTCTGCTTCACTTGGTGAATGGGTTAACTGCAGAGAAAGAATTTCGCATTGTTCAGACTGTGTGCTGTGCTGTGGTGTGTTCACGTGTGACTATAAGAGGCCACTTTACTTTAGGTAGGTGCTACATGTCAAAGTAACATCCACATGAATAGCAGGACGCGAGTTTTTTTTTTTTCAGCAGAACATTGCCCAGAGCATCACTCTTCCTCCTCTGGCTTGCCTCGTTCCAACCGGGCATTCTGGTGCCACCTCTTCCCAAGGTAAGCAACACACTCACCCAGTCGTCCACATGATGTAAAAGAAAACGTGATTCATCAGACCAGACTACCATCTTTATGGTCCAGACCCACTTTCCTACTGAAGGCTGGGGTCAGCAAGGACACTTCTAGTCGGTAGTAACCACAGGACACCAGGAAAATCCCACAAGACCTGATATTTTGGAGATGCTCAGTTGTTTAGTTATCACAATTCTGCCCATTTTTCCTGCTTCCAACGCGTTAACTTAATGAACCAACTATTGCTGCCTAATATATCCCACCCCTTAACAGGACCACTGTAACAAGATTATCAGTGTTAACAACTTCACCTGTCAGAGGATTTAAAGGTTAAGTCTGGTTAGGTGTGTATCAGGGATGACCAAAGTCAGTCCTGGGGACTCCGAATTCTGCATATTTTTGTACCTTTTTCACCTAACACCTGATTCAACTCATTAATTAAAAAACTCTTCTTGTGCTGGACCAGGTGTGTTAAAATGTGATCAGATGATCAGGAGCAGAGTATTGACTTAAAAAATCATTTTTTGTGGTGGAGTCCCCTCTGTAATATATGGGGAGAGACAGAAGATGGTCGCGTCTCCTTTAAAATATGTGTTAGAGATAAGGTATGGGGGCCGGGATTGGACAAAAAGTGAAAAAACCCAAAAGTAGAGAAGATAACGTGGAGCAAAACACACAGCAGGCTCATAAATGGATTTCAAGACACTAAAGCTGAGGTCAGTTATAACTATATTAAAAAAAAAAAAGTGTGTCATTGTTCATTGTGGTTTAATTGAAATTAATCAGCCTATGAACACGGCCACATGTGCCTTTAGGTGTCCCTGGCTTGTTGCAGTGTCCCCTAGCGGGCAAATGTCAATTTATTGATCTTTCTCAGTATTGGGTTTGAGTATATGTACCAAGTCATTCAGTGGTACCTAATTTTTTAAAATCAGGCATACAGTTCAAAAACTATATGCATGAATACACCTCCAACTTTAACCCAGTGCTGGCACTAGAGTGCTTGAGATGTAGAAATGAAATTTGGTGAGAAGAATAAGGGGACTGTCCCCAGTCAGTGTGCCAAATTTCATATGTTTTCATACACACTCTAGCCAGGAGAAGAATAAGGTAAGATGCCTCCCTAAGCACTTCACACTGCATAAAAAAAGATTCATATCCAGAGGTAGCCTGGGTAAGCTGCCACCCACACCACAGATTTACAAACATAGTAGGGCAGACAATTACAATGAGTGCAGTACACCACTGGCTTAGCTCTGGACAAGCACCCTGTACTGGCTGACTGGTCTCATAAGTAGTGCTCAAGAGGCAAATGGGGAAAGGTTGGGAGCTTTATGGTGAAGATGAAAGCTTGATATTTTGGAGTGAGTGCGTTTGTTTTAGTGAGAAGCGATCGAAGACCTGTTAGATAACTGAATAAATGCCTAAAGAGTCTCTGAAACAGAACAAGAATAAAACTTGAAAAAACACTAGGGTTGCTCTGAAGCAGGTTGTTCGTCAGGTTAATTCTTAGGTCCTCTGGGTACACTGGGTAGGCCTGTTCTTTGAACAGTCCCATGCCTGAGCACAAAGGCTGTTTGATGGGTAGAGGGCCTGAGGGGCCTCACCTCTGGCACTCACATCCATCTCTTTTACACTTAATACCTCCATCTGCTGTTCAACAGGGGGCAGAAGAGTGAAGGATGTCCCTCCAGGAAAACTGGGGCCTTGGAGCCAATGTTCACCTCCAGCACTTCTCACTGGGCTAAGAAAAGAAATCACCATCATTGTATTTAAACAGATTAGCAATGCTGAACATGGCATTCAAAATTTGTGTTAGGAGCAATAAAATAAATACATTTGAGGATTACACAATTTATATGTTGAAAGTGAGCACTAATTTCCTTTTCTACTCCATTGCAAGCCATGAATCCAAAGAATTCTCAGTTAACACCTGTAAGCTCAAGCAGGGAAAACATTACCTCACTGGTGTTCTCAGCCTTCCTGGAAACTTGCGTGGTGAAAGGTTTTTTGGCTCAACCGAGAACTTGTTTTCACAGAGGAGACCCGAAACAAGAGATTAAAATCTGCCCCATGGCCACAAGAGCATAATGAGAGACACAAGACGAAAAGAAGAGAACTGTGGTAGATAAGCAATGATGATAAAGTAATGGACATGTCACGCTCTGTGCTGGAATTGCTTTTACAGTTAAAACAGCAGTAATGAAGACCAACTGAGGCTCATTACCCGCTTCTCGTAAAAAGGTCCCATTTCCATGTCTACAATCCCTCCTCCCAAATGTACCACATTCAAGACACATTTACTTGCTAAAATTAGTAAAACAAATTAAACAAATAAAAACAACACATGTATAACCATGTTAACTTTGGATGCTCTATATAGCATTAGTTAAAAAGCTGCGTCTTGTCAAGTCAAGTCAGGTAGGTTTAGTGTCATTTTAACCATATACACAGTACACAGTGAAACAAAACAATGTTCCTCCTACAACACAAGAAGAAATACAGAAACATGCGCAAAACTATATAAGAAAAGACAGAACAGCATACATGGAGTGCGAAGAGAGTAGGCAAAAGAGTGCAAGAAAAAAACAAGAGCAACAAAACAACAAGACAAGACCACATTTAGTGGAGTCACCCTTTGAATGAAAACAGTTTTATGACAGTTTTAAAGTCATTAGGCATCTAAAAATCCAAAAGAGGTAAGAGGGTTATATCCAGTGGCAGTTGGGTTAGGAGAAGTAAGACGTTCAGGGGTGTGTGTGTGTGTATGTATGTGTATGTGTGTGTTTGGGGGGGATACAGTTTATGTTTCAGTTCGGATTGAGGAACTAATGGCCTGAGGGAGAAGAGGGATTGTGAGGGGTGTGTGGGGTCACCCACAAGACTGGTGGTTCTGCAGATGCAACGTCTGGTGTCTGTGACAGAGGACAGAGAGACCCTGATGATCTTCTCAGCTGTCCTCACTATTCTCTGTAAGGTCTTGCAATCTGAAATGGAACAATTCCCATACCAAGTTGTGATGCTGCTATAGAGAATGCTCTCTATAGTCCGTCTGTAGAATGTGGTGAGGATTGGCCTTGGGGGATGAGTAGTGCGCTCTGTCTCCACAGGAAGTAAAGGCACTGCTGAGCCTTCTTGCCAATGGAGCTGGAACTGAGGGTCCATGTGAGGCTCTCTGTGATGTGAACACCAAAGATCTCCACTGAGGAGCTGTTGATGTTCGGTGGAGTATGATCATGTTGTGCCCCCCTGAAGTCAACAAGCATCTCTTTTGTTTTGTGTACAACAGGTTGCTGGCTGTTGCACCTCCTCTCTGAACACCTCTTTGGCGTTCTCCTAATCAAACTCACCAGGGTCAAGTCATCTGCAAATTTGATGATGTGGTTAGAGCTGTGCATTGCTGCAAAGTTGTGGGTCAGCAGCATATATGGAGGGTGCTAAGCACACAACCCTGGGGAGCCCTGTGCTGTGTGGTGGTGCTGGAGATGCAGCTCCTGATCCTGACTGACTGAGGTATGCCAAGTCCAGGATCCATTTGCAGAGGAAGGTGTTCAGTCCCAGCAGTCTCAGCTTCCCAGTCAGATGCTGAAGAATGATGGTGTTGACTGCTGAACTAAAGTCTATGAATAGCATTCTCACGTAAGTGTCCTTTTTGTCCATGTGGGTGAGAGCCAGGTGACTGTTGGTGGTGATGGCGTCATGAGTGGTTGGGATGATATACAAACTGCAGGGGGTCCAGTGTGGGGGTCAGCTGTGATTTTATGTGCATCATGACAAGCCTTTCAAAGCACTTCATAACAATGGATGTACGACAGAATGACAGTCATTGAGGCAGGACACCGACGATTTATTTGGCACAGGGACAATGGTGTTGCCTTTGAAGCATGCTGGAATGATGGTGGGGCTCAGAGAGATATTGAAGATGTCTGTGAGAACATCTACCAGTTGGTCTACACATCCTTTGAGCAAACAACCAGGAATGTTGTTTGGTCTAGTGGCTTTCCGTAGGTTGACTCTAAGCAGAGTTTTCCTCACATCAGCCATGGTCAGTAAGAGCACCTGGTCACTGTGGGATCGGGTGGTCATCCTCGCTGCCATGTCATTTTGTGCTTCAAACCATGCGCAGAAGTGATTCAAGGGATTCAGCGAATCTGGGAGGGAGGCCTCACTGTCACAGGCAAGAGGAGATGCCCTGTTGCTGGTGATTGCCTGGATGGCCTGCCACATACACCATTCTTGCCCAGTGTCCTGGAAATGGCTGCGGATTTTCTGAGCATGTGTGTGCTTCACTTTGTCTTGGAGGCAATAACATCATTGATGCACTTGCTGATGTAGCCAGTCACCGACACCATGGACTCCTCCAGGCTGGTAAAGCCGCTGTAGGTTGCAGCCTACTAAACATGTCCCAGTCAGTATGCTTAAAGCAGTCCTGAGGAGCAGAGATGACAAGACTACCCGAGTACCTGAAGTGGGGGCGGAGCTCAGCGTGGCATGCACCAGCGATGTTTGTGAAAACACAGTCAAGCATATTCGATCCCCTCATTGGAAAGTCCACATATTGATGGAATTTAAGGATAACTGACTTGAGATTTGCATGGTTGAAATCTCTGGCGACAATAATCAGTCCATCTGGGTGTGAGTTTTGGATTTCACTGATGGAGTTTGGCAAGCACATTCTTAACGTGAGCATGGCTCTGTGACTATGAGCATTATAAATAAAATGGTCTACATCTAACAGTCACAAACTCCAGAAGCAGTGAGGAGTGACTAGAGACAAGCACAGAGTTCATACACCAGTCAGTGTTGATATAAACACCCAGGCCCCCTCTACGAGTTTCTACGGTCAGTGCGGCACTTCTGTATGAGCGGAATATTAGCATGTTGCTAATCTGGGTAGCCTTGTCCGGAATGCTGTCTCTTAGCTATGTCTCTGAAAAAAACAAAAACACAGCAGACTCTGAACTAACATTGGGTAGTTCGCAGGAGTCGAATGTAGTCCAATTTTTTGCCCAGGGCATAAACATTGGTGAGCAGGATGGATGGAATAGCTGCCCAGCTAGTGGTTAGCCTACCGTGGACCCCTGTCCGCTTGCCACACTTCCAATTCCTCACGTGTCACTCATGACACGTTTACCCAGTGCTCAAGGGTTATCAGTTATCAGTGTTATCAGCTTGAGCTCCCGAGACACAAGCGCAATTGCAAAGGCTTCTGTTGCACCTTAGTTACTGAATAACTAGATAATCATCAATGGTTCTTCTCTTAAGGAAATGCACCATAACAGCCTCTTCCAGTGTACTCTTGAATGCTTATCACTACAGATGCATTTGCTAAATGCACCTCCTAAATACGATATCTCACCAGGAACATTTGCTTGGCACTTTCGCTGAGTGTGGAGTCATCAGGACTGTCCACAGGTGTTTGGCTGGTGAATATGGAGCCAAAGTGGTTTACATAATCTGCTGATCGCTGCAGAAGTAGAAATGTGTAAACCTCTAACCTCAGCTACTGTCAAGTCTCTTGTAGAAAACAAAACAAGAGCAAGAGATACCACATATATGCCGCACACACACATACACACACAAACAGTGTTTACTTGTAGTCAGTTCTTAAATGTATCAGAATTGACTCAGATGCTCACACACCACCAGAAGTAAAATACCTCAACAATTCTGAGGGACACTGCTAGAGGAACATCACTGAAATTGCTCTTATGGAGTTTTGTTGCTTACCAAAAAGGCTTGAATGGAGGTTTGATTTTATGGGCAATGAGGTCTTGCCAGTTAATATGCCTGAAGAAACTGTGGGCCTAAAACAAGATAAAAAAGAAAAACAGTTTTCTTAATGACTAAACTGGGTTTGCGATTGGGCTTGTTATCCTACCTGCATCTTCTGGTCCAGCACCCAGCCTTAATGAAGCATTTCCCCTCAGCAACTGAGGAGAGAGGTTAAGACAGCACTGAGGTAATGTCTGGTTTCAGGGAATCAATGGGACCAAATACACTCAGTAGCCACTCTTGTTATGTAAATCTTCTAGTCATCTACAATACATCTACAATTTACATGGCTGTACATACATTTTTTGAGCAGATAGCACTGGTGTTATAAAACGTATTAAAGCAATTTTTAGCATTCACAGAAAAGAACAAACTGCTTCTAAATAGTACTGATCTCAACAAGCAGAAAAATATATGTGTAAAGTTTAAAGGTTTTTAACTGTACAAGTAATACATTTTGCAAACAATAGTTCATATTGCACACAAGAGGGCACTATTTTCACTCAAGTAGATATTTGACCATCTTTAAGCACAAAGACAATCACACTTGCACAAAATGCACTACTGATTGGAGTAATTAATTTCAAAACAGGAAAAAGTTTTTTTTCCCAAGAGTAAGGCTTAGTGTTATTTATTATGTGACTTTTAATTTAATCAGTTAACTCTAAAGGATATAGACCAAAGAGACCAAAGGCCGTATGCCCAGCAGAGGGTGCCTCAGGTTGCCTTTGGGCTTTTTCCTACAGACAGACCAAAAGTCTTAAATCTCAGAGGACTTCACATTTAACATTACAGCCCTAAACTAACATACCTTTGGGCATTTTGTCATCATGAGGCCCTTATGATCATCTTTCTCTCGTTGGATTTCTTCTCTTGTGTTTTTGTGTCCTTTAAGTATTAAATCTTTTCGGTGACCTTTATTGTACTCGTACAGGATAAATATTTTCCAGCCCTGTTATAGTGCTGGTGAATCTTGTCATAAGGTGTCAAAAGTCAACTCTGGGAGACTACTGACTGTGTTACCCCCAAGCAGGATCTCAGCAATAAGAGTTCAAGACAGACAAAAAGTGTAATGTTTGTAGTTTACAGGCTGACTAAAAAGCATGAGGGTCTTTGTTCATGCATGACTATAAGGGTCTACTTTACTTTACTTTACTTTACATTACTTTAATAGACACCCAAACTGACTGGCATCATGCCATCCTACCCACCCAGAGAGAGAGACAGGCCAGTTGGGCTCTCTTGGAGACCAAGCCACAGAGCAGCTGTCTATCAGAGTAAAATACAGTCATAAAGATTACAGTCTTTAACAAACAACACTTCCTTTTGTATAAGTATTGCAACTAGAGCCCAGTCAATATATCAATAGGCCGTTTATATTCGCCAGTATTAACAGCTTCAGTGAACGCTTTGTTGATAACATCCTGTTAATTGGAGATTTTCTTTACATTTTTCTTGTTGGTGGCATTGCCAGGATTTTCCAACTGCAAGAAATTCTGAATAGCTCCTTCTCCAGTTACACTATTTACATTATTTAAGATTACCACTGTTTGCATTTAAATGTAACAACGAAGAACTGATGATCGTACCAGACAGTAAAACACTGGTTAGCTGGAATTGCTGGAATGTATTATTAAAATACAAATGATAATATATTAAGTTATATAACCCAATATTTCAGTTGTCAGAATTTATAGCCCTTTAAAATCAAGATCAGTTAAAATTAAGATGAATTATTGGTTAACACCATTATATTTCTGATTCACTCATACTCATTCGGTGCCTAGCTCAATCATATTCCAGAATCTTTATATCAAAGTTTCACTCTCTATCTAAGGCCTCTGTGACTCATTATGACTAAATTATGGCTATGAGTCTTCTCACATTAACATCTTTCTACATCAGTGCTTCCTTGTTTGTATTTTTTTCCTGAGTCAGTTGACTCACGAGAATGGTAAAATAATCTTTTCCGTTAGACTTGCTGACCTCACACAACACTTATCTCAGCTCTCTCTCTCTCGGTCAGCGCATTACTGGTTTGTTAACAGTTGTCTTTTTCCAAGGAAAATCGTCCTCTGTCTCTCCAAAACAATTTTTAGGAGGCATTTTTCCTGTCTCTGATCTCCGTTTCACAGCGATTACAGTTGTCTCATCATCTTTTCAAGAATCAAACTGCCTGAAGCCTGGATTAGACGTTTACTTGACACATTTTTTTCTTCATTTTATGTTTCTAAAAGTGTCAGTCAGAATTCAGCAGGGTTTTTCTATATTTTAAAATGAAACGGATACACTGAAACCCGTTTTTGAGCATCAAGTAAGTAGTTGTACATTCAAATTCAAATTTTATTCGTCACGTACACAGTCATACATAGTACGACATGCAGTGAAATGCTTATTGCTGTACGATGCCCAACCGTACGGACTGAAAGAAAATTTAACAGTAGAAATAAATTACATTTAAATTAAGTATAAATATGACCAAATTATTAAATACATTTAGCACACACTTTTATCCAAAGTGACTTCCATTCCCTAACTACAGGGGACAGTCTCCCTGAAGCAGCTTGGGGTTAAGGGTCTTGCTCAGGAACCCAGTGGTGGTGCTGAAGGTAGGATTCGAACCCATGACCTCTTGGTCCAGAGGCAAGTATCCTAATCACTAGACCACCAGCACCCCAACAAACAAACAAACAAACAAAGTTTGAAAGCCACTATGTACAAAAATATTCCAGACAGTGTTTATAAATTCAGGATTATTAAGCTATGCAGCCACGCAGGGTCGACTATCACCAGGCCCAATGCCAAGCATCAGCTAGAGAAGTGTAAAGCCCTCAAGCACTGCAGGGTGTGAGGCTGTGGAGCAGTGGAGCCATATCCTCTGGAGAGATGGAAGACCTTCCAGGACATTTGGCAGGAGCTGGAGAAGTGCTTGTGATCCAGAACTAATCTTCTGACATTAACCTCATTGATGCTCTTGTGGCAGAGTGCAGTCAAATACTAAGAACAATCACTCCAGCATCTAGTGTAAGGCCTTCCCTGAAGTGTAGAAGCACAGTAAAACACTGATGTCAAGAAACTACATAGTTTTATACAGAGTCAACTGAAGACTCTAGCACTTATTTGCAGTTTGTACAATTTATCTAATACAATATTGCATCATTACATTTTTACGTATTCATTATTACTATAACGTCCTCATAACTAATAGACTAGTGTTTTATGTTTAGAAACCAAAAATTCTTGTATCAATTATTAAAACAGGATAATGCAAAATGCATTATTTTAAATATCAAAATATATTTAAAATTTATCTAGTACTGTTTTGTGCTAGACTCAACATTACAAGAAAGGGCCAAAGCACTCACCGTGCCAAACTCCCCCAGTCCGCAGCTCGGCTAGGACCACTCCTGAGCAGAACCTCTGGGGCCCTAGATAAGGGATAAAGCCCAGGGGCAAGAACATAAAAAATAAATAAATAAATAAACTATTACAATGTATATCACAGGTAACTGGACAAGAAAAGAAACATACAGTGGAAACTACTCACAGTGGTCCCAGTTCTAGGGATCAACCTTTCAGATACATTTTTATATGCTTATAAAAATGCTGGTAAAATAATTCACTTGCAGTAAACAATTAGTCCCCTCGCAGTGTCTTTTTATATATGACAACACCCTATATGTTTCATATAGCCTCCAAGCTCACAGTGCCCTGGACTGCAGCAGCTTGTTTAACACCAGAACTGCAGGATATTCAACCAGGGGATAAGCGTGGGAGAGTGTAACAGTCACGCTTTGATTTTAAATAAAAAAAGCAATGTAGGCCTACATCCAGAGCACCAAGTTCCTTGGTGTTCAAGTCATGGAAAACCTCACGTGGACCCTCAACGCCAGCCCCATCGACAAGAAGGCACAGCATCGTCTCCACTTCCTGCAAAGTCTGAGGAAGCTCCCCACCCCAGTCCTCACAACATTCTACAGAGGGACTATAGAGAGCATTCTCTGTAGCTGCTTACCACTGTGGTGTGGAAATTGTGCTGCATCAGATCGCAAGACCCTACGGAGGACAGTGAGAACTGCTGAGAAGATCATCAGGGTCTCTCTCCCCTCTGTCACAGACATTTACACCACACACTGCATCCGCACTCTCCTCACACAACCCTCATTCACCCCTCACACACACTCTTCTCCCTCACACACCCCTCACACACACCCTCTTCTCCCTCACACACCCCATCAAAAATGAATAACAAGCTGTACATCACACACACTCTGAACTGAACTGCTTCTTTTCTCCCAGTCACACTGCACACACACTAAATTGTTCTGTCATAGACAAAGAAAACTTTCTTCCCAATTGCCGCTGTAAATACCCTGTAATTATTTATACACTGTACATTTCTTCTAATATCGTTGCCGCTATTTGCTATTTTTGCACAATTATTTATTGCTATCTACCCCGATCTTTGCATTCCTTTTATATTTTTTGCACACACAACGTCTCCGCTGCTAGAATACAGATTGTCACAATACTGTATTAACACACACTAGTACTGTTACTGCTCCTGTCAACTGCACTGTATGTTGTCTCATCCTGTAAATTATTGTACTGTTTCTCATGGTATTTTTTGCACTCTCTATTTAGTCCTGTCCTCCCCTCACCTGTGTAGTCTTGTGCTGTTCCATCTTTGTTCTTTGTGGTGCACCATGGTCCTACAGGAACACTGTTTCATTTCACTGTCTACTGTGTTGTCATGACAATAAACACCTACTTGACTTCTATCGTTACAGGGTTAATTAATTAAAGTTGAACTGTTTTTGTTACTATAATAATGTGTTTCAGCTCATTCTGCTTCAGAAAAGAATCATCACTATCAGTAAATGCGAGTGGTAAGACTCAGTATTGAGCTTTATCCACACACACACACACACACACACACACACACACACTGTACCAACCTGACAGTGATTCATCTTTTCTGAAGCATTAAAATACTGTAACCTTGTGAGACCGGCAGCTACGAAGCCTATGGAACACCCTGTCAGAGTCTGTACTACTGTCAGACCCCAGCTCCCCCCAATTCTCAGGATGAGGGGAAATTAGCATAAACCCTCCCGATTCTTCGCTACTGGAATAAACCTTCCTTATGGATTATTCTTAGTGGATTGATGTGGGTGGTTGCTCAAAGACTGCTTTGTTCTCGTTTGTCGAATTGCAGGTTGCCGAATTTTGAACCAGGGCTTCTGGAGCTTCTTCATCACAAACTTGGATCTTAACTAATTTAATTATTTCTATTGCTTCCTGGACATTAAGACTGTCATAATTCGGGGTTTTGGTGTTAATTTGACCTTGGCTTGTGTGTAGAATCAAACAGAAAGTTTGATCAATTGACTGGCCTACTTCAATACACCCTGGTGATAGATCATCCTCTCTGGTCGCTGTTCCTTTTTTACACATAGTTATATAATACTGACAATGAAGGAAGTGTGTGACTTTCAGTTAGTTTCTTTGATAAGTAGCCTAAGAGATTACTTCTAGCAGCAACAGGACAACATAAGGAACTCATAGACAATCTTATGGCAAATTTCAGTAGGCTATGTAACGCAACACCCCCTCCCTTGTTTTCTTCCTCTCTGGAATCCATAAGGGGGAGGGTTTTAACTTGTCGCAGGGGTGGGTAGGTGGTGGTGATAGGATGCTGGATGACAACTCGGCAGAGAACTTTTGAAAGGAAGGACACAAAAAGTGGAGTCCTGTGGCAACGCCAGGTTCAACTGACGGGAATCAGTTGCTTACACCAAGTAGCACTTCTTTAGATACATCTTGCATCTGCACCCAGCTCCCCTTACCTAGCCGATGTATTTTGTAGTTTACAATTTCAGACTGTAATCCATCTGTTTCTCTGCATCATTTGTTTGTCCCCTTTACTCTCTTCATAACTGGTTCTCAACACCACCACTATAGAACAGGAATTATTTGGGTAATGTTGTTGGTTCCGTCAGATGCACAAAAGAACACCAATTACTTATTTCAAAACAAGTTACACTCAAGAAAAGAAAGCAACAAAGACTTAAATCCAGATGAAGCAGTGTGTGACTCAGTCTATTGCGCTCGAAGGCTGAACTCACCACTGAGGTACTCAAGGATGAGGTCCAGGTTGCCTCCGGTCTGAAAGGCATAAATGAGGTCTAGAATGAACGCATGTTTCTCTTCTTCCAGAACGCTCCTCTCAGCTTTGGTGTGGGCCGTGTCTTTAGCATTACGAACAATCATAGCCTGTCCAAAGAGACCAAAATGAATCAATAAGTTAAAGAACTAAGCTGTCTAATATGAGTAATGGGCTTTAAAACTAAAACATAATATGAATGAATATCTGGTTCTATGCTAAAACTGTAAAACGCCACTGCAATTCTGCATTCTTGCACTTCACTCTTTTTCTGTTCTGTAGCTGTCTAATGGCATTAATGGTCTATGAAGTGCAAACCTGATTTGAGGCAGGAATCTGAGGCATTTCGACCATTCAACTCCCTGAAACTACACATCTGTTTCCGTACGATTTAGCCAGCCCTTCACACAGCCTGCTTCTCTGATTTGTTCCTGGCAAGGACAGGACTATACATGTGAATCTGTGAAGTCTCTGTCATGTCTTTGAGGGCCCGAGCAATAATAGCGCTGCTGTGTTTGGTTTTATTTGGAAACCATAATTCCAAAGCCCCATTATAATATTTTACCATCGGCTGTGAAAGAAGACAGCAGGTCCTCTGACACAGTAGCAACCATAAATACAGGCCGCCTAAAACCATAAACACGACCACTGCCGAGACTCTCCTCTCTCTCCAGGGGAAGACAGAATGCTCCCCAGACCAGATACACATTAAACAAACACAGTGAACTAAACTGACAATAAAAAGTTAGGGGTGGGGACAACAAACTTCCCACGTCAGCTATCATGTCGTGGGAAAGTTAGAGGACGGAAATCTATACTTAGAAAAACTGAGCAAAACAAGCACTATACCTTTTTCAAAACCTTCATAGCAAATATTTTCTCAGAGTTTGTTCTGGACACCTTGCGAACCTGGAAAACCTGTTTTAATATTGAGAATTAGATAAGTGGAATAAACACAACTTTCAAGACAGTGGCAAGCAATAAATGATACACATCATCTGATCGAGAGCAAAAACTTTCAGTATTCAAAGCAGCACAAGATCCAGAATTCCAACAGAGTTGCACATCACACACTCAGCACATTTACAGCATTTGGCAGACACTCTTATCCAGAGTTACAGGGACAGTCTTACAGTCATTAGTTACAGGGACAGTCTTACAGTCATTAGTTACAGGGACAGTCTTACAGT
>JBBPCZ010136122.1:0-42794 GCA_037974445.1 Brycinus macrolepidotus | reverse complement strand
AAAATTAAATGTTAGACGCTGCTCGCTGGTGAGTTGTGCTATTTTTAGAACGGGTCCTCGGGCTACTCATGTGGTCCTTGGGGGCACCCTAGTGCCCGCGGGCACCACGTTGGTGACCCCTACTGTAGACAATATAGTCTGGAAAAAACAAAGCCACCAAGTTGTTTAGAATCTTGGTAGACAAAACTCTCATTTCTGGGATACCCACAAGGACAAACTTCAAGTTTATCATTTCAATAAACATCAAATCTAATTCATCCATTCCCATTACAATTCCTGGTGAGTGGAATTCTGCCCTCCCAGGTCCCCAGAGGAATTCAGCAGAGACAAACCCGAACGCTGCCCAATTATCCACGGGAGTATAATTGCTGGCGGAGCTTAGTAAAATTTCCTAAACCTCTAAAGATAAAATATACTTCTGAACTTGTTCATTGGATGAAACTAATCTTCACATTCCTTTTAGATAAGAATCCATGTTGCCAGTGTGTTTTTCCTATTCCTATTCATATTCACTTGATTACTGTAATACTATAAATATATTCCTATATTCTCAAAACACTTCTGCTTGTATTTCTGCTGTTTCCCAAGAAGGCTGAAGGAAATTTTTTGCGTACATCAGAAAAAAAAGGTATTGTTTAGGTACATTTTTGTTCGTCAAGGTACAAACAATGTAAATGTATCCTCAAAGTACTAATGCACGGCACAAAGTACTAAAATAAAATATAAAAAAAAAAAAAAAAATGAATGAAGTCAATGGGACTCCAGAATGAAGTCCAATAAATAAATAAAAGTTTAATAGTTAATAAATAGTCAAATAAATAAATATAGTCAATGACAGTCAACAGAGTTAATAAACTCTAATGGAATATATAGCACTTATTACCCTATGCTAAAAGTACTGAAGAGGTACTCTTGAGGGTATCATCCCAATGACGTGAGGGGTATTGCCCCAGTGATGGTTTAAACCCTTTTATTCTAAGAGTGTATTGCAATAGAGACAGAGTTGCCTTAATTTATTTCTGACTGTGGACCAACAGCTAGAAATCAAATGTTTACAATTTGTTGTGTTTTATATGTTTATACAGTTTCATCAAATAGACGTTAACTTGCTAGTTGTCCCACTAAAGCATCAATATCTTTCATAATTAGATCTTTTATCATAACTGGTTAGATCCACATACAAAGGCCTTGGCACAATAAAAAGCCCCTCTAAAGCAGACACACACACCAGATGCCATGTGAGGAACTACAGCTTTAGTTTATGGGCCACAACTGTAGTCTAATGGGGTACATTAGTGATATTATTTAATTTTTGTCTTGAATGTGTTTAAGTGGGTTTAGGTCTAAGCTACTCAGATGGATGCAAATTCAGTCACGAAATATTAGGCTAAAGAACAGTAGATGGTATACTCTCTGATTAGAATCTGAATTCTATTTATTCATGTGTAAAACACAATTATATCTTAATTATTCAAATTAAGTGTCTGGCAGACAGGATACTACCAGTTGTTTACTAAAACCCTAAACAAAACCAGGGAAGTCATACGAACGCTGACCTCAATTTCCAAGCGACTGTTTGACAGTATGCAGCGATACAGCCAGCGGCACAGCGGCGGCGTTCAGGGAGGAGCTGTGTGTTTCAAATGACTCACTCATGTTCTTCACATGAACCAAATTAAACCAGAGAGACATGCTGAGGTAGGATTTTTGTTCTATTTGTGTGTGCTGTCACTACCAAACAGAATCCCTCTATTCAGTTTTATGGTAATGCCGAGCAGCTCTAGACATCACTGCAGAATTTAGAATAGTTCGAAATGTTGGGACCACATGAGCACATATTGCAAAAAATGATATATTGGCCATTATGAAATCACTGTGAGTATATTAAGATTATTTATTATATCTAGATTTTTTACTTGTTTAGTCATTTTATCAAGAGAAAGTGCCTTATTCTAAGAATAGATAAAGTTTATATAGTATATAGTAAGATATCGTAATAGATATAGCTCTAGGAGTAGGAAGTTTGAAGTTTGCTTCTTTATTTTCTATCTCCAGAGCTACAAGGATAATGTAGCACTGGAATTCCCAACTTTGATAAAATGCTTGAAAAGTGTTGATTCTCAAAACCACAGGTAAGGTCTCCAGTGTTTGCCAGTCTCATACAGAGTTAAAATATGATAACAAATGAATGAATAATTATTAAAACATCATTCAGCCAAAAGTAGATAACATATAAGCAACATAGCTATAAAAGTGATTAAAGCAGACATGAGCTTTCTGATGTTGTTTACAATGAGAGTAATAAAATCTCATGCAGCAGTATACAGTATTATTACAGAACAGTAGAATATCTAATCGATATGTAAGACTGACAAAATGTCTTTCAGTAATCTTACAATATATTATTTGTCATTGCTGTAAGAATCATGTTTGCCATAATGAGGTTATTGTAAGAATATTCTAGATGTTTTTTACGTGTTTAGTGAATTGTCTTATTCTATTGTCTTATCACTGTGCTTGTTTCAAAACATAATGCACATAACTTTTTTTTTCTTTTCATTCCAACAAGAGGTTCTAGAAACAAGCAACATTTGCCAATGAATTAGATCAGATCACTCCAATTACTTTTAAAAAGTAAGAGAATGTCTAGACACAGCTCTTACTTCTCTGACTGCACATACACTGGAATAATCTTGTCAAGCTACATAAATAAATAAATAAATAAATAAATAATAACAATAATATTAAAATAAATCTTATATTTTTAACCTAGATTTGAGTGTTGTCAGAATATTACGAGGTGAGTTAACTTTTTTCCTAGACTATTATATTTGTATAAATTTCTTTTTCAATTATTAAATAACTGTGCTAGTTTTAAACATGATTTCTTCAAAAAAACAAACCTATATACATTATTTACTGAAATAAACAAAGTTAATAATCTTATTATATTCTTACAAAAATCTCATAGTCAGATATTTGGCCTAGTTGTAAGATGATTTCTCTGCCAAGATATCATTTTTTTGCAATGCAAACACAAACATATTTGTGAGTATTTCTGAATTAATATGGTGTTGGATTTTGTAAAAGAACAAGTGTACCATGTAGACTGAAGAGGTCAGAAGGTTAGAGGGAGGAGATCACTGGGTTTTCTGACAACTTAGCAGGCTACCATGCTGTCGCTCCATGTATCCTTGCCTCAGTGACTCCTTACTCTGGCATAATTAGTACACATATGGCACAGGAGAAGATGGTTGGGGACATAGAGGACTCTAGGGCTTTGGAAAAGATCCATTGCTGCTGCTTTAGAGATGCTCTAGGCCTTCTGTCCTAGATGCTACTTCAAGATTGTAACGACCCACTGCAGCTGATTGGGCCACTGGACAGGAGCAGGCCCCAGGGCTTAGGGATCCCCATCCATCTTACTTTTTCTGTTTGACTTCTGGAATATTCTGTTGTTCATATTATTCCCCAACTCTCCTGTGCTAAACTTACCCTAGTGCCTAGAATGGGCTGGGTTGTTTTATTAGGATTTCCAGCTCTAAGGGTGAACACCTGGGACTGATCCAGGGTATTTCAGATTCATCTGAGGAAATCCCACATTTGTCTTGTCACTGGGCACCTGACGTAGCTTCAAGCCAGGATGCAATCAATGCATTTTTCATTCCCTAACGGAAGGCCTCGGGATTGACAGCATAATTATCGATCAAGCGATGGGGAGAGTTCGGGTAGGTAGCTCACGGGTTCTTACCACAGCACTCTCACTCTAACAGAATGCAATAAAAAGTTTGCTTTCTTTCCATGGCATTACTCTCAGTGGTACCAATGAAGTTCAGGTCATGGACAAAAAAAAACATCAGAAAGAAGGTGAACTCTGTCCACAAACAAGCAAATGTCCCCCACAGCACCATCACATCAGCGCGCACTGGCCCGAGCCAAGCTCACAATGCACAGCACAAACAAAGTGACATAGTTGCCCTCGGCTACCTCTGGAAAGCTCCAGCACACACACCTCGCTTAACAACACACACACACACAAAACCTTTAGCCGTACTCCAGACTAGAGAAAGGCATTTTAACCATTTTTGCAAATCAAATATCCTCATTTTTGAGCAAACACTATTTGAATACTCCAACAAGCCCAATTTTAACATTGTTATGAATAAAAAAAAATAAACACTGCATGTTTATCATTACCTGCAGCTGCTCAACCACAAGACATGATCCATAATCAGTGGTGGTCATGGCCATCGTACAAAAGTATGGACCCCCAAAGGTTAGGGGGGCCTTGCAGGGCACAAGAAACTGGCTGAATCAACTGAATAAACACCTTCATAATAAACCGCAAGACCTTGGCTACCTAATCAGCACCCAAAAACGTAAATAAAAACAAGAAAAGTCAAATGAGAAGGAGGTGTTGGATGCAGTCTCAAGCTCATCAGACAAAAAAATGTTTCACCTGAAGTTCTTACAGTTTGTCCTGAGACCTCAGTCATAGTAGTTTACTCTAAATAAAGTAACCCTAATGTAACTAACACAAAAATAATGTGATTCCTTCTGTCCAGAAAGGCTTTTGGCTGACCATCAAGGTTTTTGCTGAAGTCTAAATCAAGGTGGTTCATTTCTGACTGTAGTAAGAAACACTAAAAGGATCAATCTCGTAATTAAAATCTAGGATTGTGGTCCCCAGACAAAACTTTTCTTGGGGGCCCCAGGAAAAACCAGGTCCACCCCCTTTTGTACCTGAACCATTTGTTTGAGTTACCAGTTTTCCTTATCTTTTTTTCAGCTGTTCGTAACAAAACGGTGAGAATCATTTATTTCAATCACATTTTATAGCACATGTCCTATATTTTGAAGGTTACTGGGAGAATTTTTTTTATTGTTGTTAATTACAATGATCGTTTTAAATATGTATAAAAATCATGCTCGCACCAACAGTTCCCTCTGGCTTACTTTGAAACGTGACAGGAAAAGAGCTGGTGTGCAGCCAACAGGAAAGTGAAAGTCATAAAATCCTAGTCTAAATGTTCTTGCTACTTTATGTGATTTACATCCCTCATTCCCATAAACATGCTTTAAGCTGTTCTCCATATGAATACAGTACATATAGATACATGGAGAATTTGGAGGCCAAGTCAACACCCTGATGTTCTTCAAAGTCATATTCCGCAAAACATCCCTGAACAATGTCTGTAGTGTGACAGGGTGTATCATTCATTCCCATTAGGGAATATCGTTGCTATGAAGGGGTGCACATGGGTGCTATTTGTCAAAGTAACATCCACATGAATGCAGGACCCAGGGTTTCCCAGCAGATCACTGCTGAGAGCATCACACTGCCTCCGCCAGCTTGCCTTCATAACATAGTGCATCCTGGTGCCATCTCTTCCTCAGGTAAGCAACACATACGCACCTGGCCATCCACATGGTATAAAAGAAACAAGATTCGTCAGACCGGACCACCCTCTTCCATTGCTCCATGGTCTAGTTCTGTTGCCCATTGCAGCCCCTTTTGGCGGTGGCCTGGGGTTGCAATGGGCAAAATGACAGTGTGTGCACTGACTATTTACTTGGTGCCTAATATATCCCGTCCCTTGACAGGTACCACTGCAACAAGATAATGCTATCCACTTCATCTGTCAGTGGTTTTAACGTTGTGGCTGACTGTTGTATGCTCTTCCTGCAACTGAACCATTCCGATCTAACCCCCGTCCCCGACAGAAGTAAGTGATACCCTGCTGCAAGGCTCTAAATGAACATGGATGCATGAGCTGATGGCAAAGCCGTATCCTGGAGTCCTTCACTCTGGCCTGAGCTCGATGATGGCAGAGTGCCAGCGAAGGCATCCAGCCTGAGCCCTCGGAGCTGGTGTGCGTCTCAGCATACAGGAGAGTGGATTGAGCTGCGTGGGGGAGAGACGGGCTGTGAGAACCAAGGCTGCACATAAAAGCTCTCAGTGCTCAGGCACTACAGAAAGGGACAGAGAGATGGAGCTGATGGATTCAGAATACTAATCCTGTTACCACAGCAATAAAAAGCAGTGCCGCTTTCTCGCCCCATTCTCCACCCCACGTCTCTCTCTCTCTCTCTCTCTAGCTCCCTCTTTCTCACTCCTAATAATCTTACCATTACCCCATGGCATGACAGCCAGCCATGGCCCTAGAAAAAAAGACCATAGAAAAGTCAGAAAAAAGGACCCATGTTCAAATGTTGCCTCCTCAGATGGGATAGAATATTCCTACGTCATTTATTAATTCAGAATACATTTATTTTTTATAATCAAATAAATATTTTTGAAAGGAACAATCCTTTTCTTCAGTAAAGAGATCCAACTAAATATTTGTATTTCATAGTAAAAATGAATTACAGCTATTGCTTTGGCCACTTTTAATGTCACTTTTATTAGTCTCAGCTTTAGTGAGAGGACTGAATCACTGCCTCTGTGGATGACTTAGAAACAGTCCCGCTGCTTCCATTAGTGCAGAAAAAGTCTTTTAAATATTTTTAAGGGAATTATCCTTTTGTTCAAAGAAAGATGTAGTCATGTGATTTTTTTTTAATAAGGACCTCTACACAAAACACACTTCTACATATTTTAATGCACAATTACACTTTATTTGGTGAATTTAACATGGTTAAATAAGTAAATAAGTAAATGGTGGCCTGTGCAAAAGTTGCTTTGTTTCCAGTATGTTCATGTCAGCAATTAAAGAAAATTGGAATAAAATTTGAGCAAAAAAAGGCAAATGGAAGTGTTCTCTGTAGATGACGTGTTGGATTATTTTTGTACATATCTGCATTTCATGGTGAAATAATAGCGACTACAAAGGGTAAAAACAGTTGGCCTTATTTGATGTCATGTTATTAGTTTCAGCATTAATGAGTGTTACATTTTAAATCGCAGCCTCCTCAAACGGTTTAGAAAAAGTCTCGTTTCTTTCATTCGTGCTGGAAATGGGGCTTTTTTAAATATCTGTCAAAAGAACAATCCTTTTCTTCAGTACAGAGATCCAAATACAGCTCAGCTAGCTGATAGTGGTGCACTGGCCAATTTTCTCTGCCCTCTACTAGTCAAAATCGTCTTTTGTCCTCCGCCCTGCTTCTGGCTATTCCTCTCTCTCTCTCTCTCTCTCTCTCGTTATCCCATTCTCCCTCTCTCTCTACCTCGACACATGCAGCAGCGGAGCAGGGCTGTGGGTGAATCATTAGCTGTGGGACTAGTGTCCCCTGACGGATTAAAGCTCAGCTCGCTGGATGAGATAAATGATAACTTCCCTATCAGTGGGAAAACTAAATTAGACCTGCCTACTCTGTGCTCTCGCCCAGCTCACGCTCTACTTCTCATTTACAAACTCTGTCCTGGACGAGCGCCTATCCCAGGGCCTCACATTTACGCTCGCTTCACGCAACACACACATGCACATGCGGCACACGCATACACACACGTACACCACAAGCCACCTGTTTGTTATTCTCATCTGTCCTGCAATACAGGGGATTAGGCCGCCATAGATTATTCAGGCTTCACCTAACTCATTTCAAGGTGCAATGGCCTAGGGAGTCAAACAGCACTTTAATCTGAGGGCGGGCGAGCAACTGAATGAGAGAAAAAAAAAAGAGAGAGAGACAGAGGGAGAGTGAGAGGATCATTATTCTGAGTGAAATTGCTCTTTGGTTTAATAAACAGAAAAGAGAACACAGAGTCATCATCCAGCCTCTGTTAATAATCCATTTATAAAAATTCATCATGCACACTAAAAAAATAAATATATATAAAGAAGAAAAACAAAATCTACCTTTCCATTATGTCCAACACAAACCTTTCACTCGACATGATGTACATACACAACACAAGTTTGTTTTCTGGCTTAAGGAAATGAAAAAGAAAAAAAAATGTTTTTCCAATTGTGTGTGTGTGTGTGTGTTTTTTTTTTTTTTCTCCATATGTTGTGGGCACGGGGAGGCTATGCCCCAGGTGGGAGAATGACACTTCATCGTGACCCAGATAATTGGGTCTTTACCACCTCAATCACTTCTCCTGAGAGCAAAACAAGGGAGAGAGACAGAGTGAGAGAGAGAGAGAGAGAGAGAGAGAGAGAGAGACAGCGAGAGAGACTGACTCGTAGAGAGAAGAAGAAGAATAATGCTAATAAAAAGAAACATCTGTTGTGCTCCTCAGTTTCTGATTTAGAAACTCTATTTGACTAAACCCAGCTGGTTAACAAGGAGAAGCAATCAAAAGCATCCCTGAACTCACTGCAACCTGCAGAGAGAGACGGAGAGAGAGATAAAGAGAGAGAGACAGAGACAGAGAGAGAGTGTATCTGAAGGGGAAGACAAAAGGATGATATGATGAACTGTCACATTATATCTCGATATCCTTTCCTGAGAATATCATGAATATTGCCAGTATGTGAGGAACCCTGAAACCGCATGTTTCATTGCAAAGAGAGCTTCATTAATATTGTTTGATTGGATTTAGTACAGGGCAGAGGATGGCACTACTTGTGCTTTTTGTCTTTTCCAACTTATGAAACCATAAATAAATAAATAAATAAATAAACAAACAAACAAACAGATCAACCAAGAACATGTCTTTAAGTATTGTGATGTTATACCTTTGTGATGTTATACCTTTGTGATGTTATACCTTTGTGATGTAGTTAGTGACTTCCATTCCCTAACTACAGGGGACAGTCTCCCTGGAGCAACCTAGGGTTGAGGGTCTTGCTTAGGAACCCAGTGGTGGTCCAGATGCAAGTATCCTACCCACTAGGCCACCACCACCCACACTGTATGTGATTGTAGGTTTTTTTTCATATACTGTATACTATGTACTATACAATATACTAGTAAGTATACAGTGCATACTACTTTGTCACTGTGTCAAAAAAACGGGGAGAGGGGAAAAACCTTTTTACCTTATAATGGAAGCTAATAGAAAAAAGATTTTTTCCAAGTAAATTTGAACCAGTCCTATTAGCCTATACATTAATCTATACATTTTTGCACAATATGCTATTTCAACCAGTTAAATGTCCTGTCTGAATAACTGGGCTCCGGCTCCGTAGCCTCCAGCCTGTAGATCTACGTTCAGCATGTTCACTCTCTCTTATTATTTTTATTTTGAACTACATTTTTAAGGTTTTATAAAATGCTTCAATGTTCCAATAAAAACATTAACAAATTATTGTTTTATATATTATCTCCTTAGTTTTCACTATATCCCAAAAAATTGTACTGAGACACCATTATATCATAGAGAACTGAATTCTCAATTTTGAGAATTGATACATTGCTGCATACACTATGAGTAAATGACAGATTGTTATTATAATCAGTGTTATCAACAATAAGTCACCATTACCAGGGAATAGTGCAGTGCTGCCGGTCGCTAGGAGCAGGATTAAGAAACCCTCCTGTTCTAGACGGATTGTAACAGACTAGTTGGTAACAAATAAACAAACAAACAAATGAACAAAAATTAAGGTCATAGGCAGGAATACAAGCACAAACAAGAATGCCTAAACTACAGTGGCCTATAGAACGAACTGAGGTGCCACCGGTCCAGTCAACACATGCTAGCACAGGACTGCATGCTGAGTCCGGCAAGTCCTGGCCTCAAGCAGAGCCTGGTCCAGGACAGGCTCTAATTAACAGAATACGCAGTCCACAAGTACACGAGCTGGCACACTCTTGGGACCCCTTTTGGGTCCCTGGAGCCAACCCGATTTCACACGGTAATGAGGTCTGTGACTTTTTCAGCCTGCCACAATAACTGGTGTCTATGGGGGACGCTGGGGCTGCAGAACCAGGTGCTGCTGCTGCTGTACTACTGTAGTTCAGCATGCAACGAGTCAGCATGCTAGCAGTGGGGTCTCATCACTATAAAGCTACCACCTGGGCACTCTCCTGCCTCTGTCCACGCATGTATAGTCCTGCAATTAAGCAAAGTTTTTGAACACACACAGCATGAGGAAGGCTACTAATGACGTGATGCCTGTTCTGCTCATGAAATTATGCGTTATGGACTTAACTGGACTTGGTCAGTTCCTTGGTGCAAGGAATATATGAATTTCAAAGAATCTTTTGACATTAAAAGTCCAGTAGGGCGTTTGAAAGCCATGCAAGAAAATGCTCAGTATTGTAGAATTGCTATTGCAGTTGTATCACTGCAATTTTAGAAACAATCAAGAACAAAAGCTGTTTAAAAACAGTACTAATTGATAAACAGTGGACCAGAGATCAGACACCTTTAAAATGTCCAGAGATCTATAAAATGCAGAGAAGTACAAAGAATAGAGTCTATATAATCTAATTTAAGTTTGTAGGGGTAGTTCATGGAGATGACAACATACTGGATTAGAAGTTAAGCCATGGATACCCAACATCCATGGCAGCACTGTCCAAATAAATGTGATCTAAAAATGAGATCGTCATCTCACACTGTATGAAAAGCAAGCACACAAAAAACAGTTGTTGTCTTGAGCAACATCAAATAATCTGAAAAGAGTCTGTTCCAAGGGCTTTAATACAATGTCAACAATTGGTACTTTATCTTTTCTACACCCTCCAGACAGATGTTTTTTTTTTTTTTTTTTTTAACAAAATCACTGGGAACTATTAGATCATTAAGAAGCCAAAGAAGAAGGAGAAGAAGAAGAAGAAGAAGCCGTAGAAGCAGAAGAAGCCAAAGAAGAAGAAGCAGAAGAAGAAGAAGAAGAAGAGATCAGTACGTGTGTGCACTGGGAATTGCTCCAGCTACTGGTTGTTCCAACATGAGAGAAAGGGTAGCAAGATGGTTGACACCAGAGAGTGGGTTGTTACCATTTCTGTCTACAGACCAGACACTGTGTTCCACAACAAGAAGAACAAGCTATGACCACCCCCACAAGGTCAACAGCATTCTGAATAAGGAGGCAGAGAAAGTAATCAGATACAAGGGCATGGAGATTGAGATCAGGTGCATGTGGAACACAATGCAAGAGTGGTTCCAATAGTTGTAGACACAATGAAAACTGTGACGATTGATTTCCAAGAGCAGCTGCTTGTGCAAGTTCTTGTGCAAAAGAAATAAAGAAACCCACCCTTTCTTGTCACAGTCCACAAATTGCACCAAGTGACCAGCTGGATAGCAATGCTGAAGAATGATTCACAATTCATTATGCACTCTGCATCCATGACCAGACTTACATTCTGGACAATAGTCTTCAGAACACTTACTGCATTAATACATTTTTGTTGGGAGTGAGTATTTTGAATGCAACCTTTTAAAAGAAGAAATTTCTCAAGAAGCTTGCAAACAAGGAGCGTACAATACTGTTTTTGTTTTTCAATGTGCTAGACCTTCACAGATTTCAAATATTAAAAAGTCAGGAAGCTGTAAACAAAACTTAAATGTTAGATGCGTTCAAAATGATCAGCAATGCTATAGATGAGTCCAAAATGACTGAGAAAGCTGTTTAGCCTTGAGAATAAGGCCATTATATTTAGCCATTATAATAATAATGTAATCCAGAATTTGTTATATTTGTAGTGGGTGGTAGTGGGTAACACAGTGTATCTTCATGTAGCACTCTGGAGTTCAATTCCCCATCAGTTTAAGCCCACCATGCTCCACCATTAATCTTCCTTGGGCAAGAATCATGACGGTACACTTGCCTATATCTATAACATGGCTCAGTTGTAAATTGCTCTGGACTAAAACATTAGCCAAAGCATAAAAAGAGATAGCTTGCTGAAGATATTATTATAAATCAATTATTACAATATATAGCTTGCAGTAACTCAACATCCTTGAAATGCCAGTGTATAAGACTGAAATCTTCACTGCAGAAGTTAATATTGAATATACAATCTCCTAATTCATTTAACAAGTGATTCAAGGTTTTTGAACAGTGATGTATGAAAATCTGAAAAATTTCTTCAAGACATTCATCAAGAAATATGGTTCAAATTTAGAACCTTTTATTGCCTGGCTGACCCAGTCCTCAATGCTGCTTTATACAGTAGGAGTGTAGGAGTGTAAGTCCATTGATGCTTATCCCTAAACTTATTATATGGCCACGCACAGACACAGACACAACAGTTATTCTCTGTGGAGAAGTTCTTGGGCAGAAGAACTTGCCTAATTGGGTGGAAGCCTTACTTAACTCAGGCACTGTCGTCTATCTTTGGCAATGCAGAGATCCGGGGGACTACCTTGCGAGTGAGCTGTGCTTTTCGTAATCCTCTGAACTCTGGAAAGACTCTAAGCACAGGACAGCAAGCAAATAACATACAATCTGGTATAGTTTCTCTCTGAAGGAATATGATTTATCATACATGTCATCCCGAAGGTGTGCAGGTTCGGAGTCATGTGTCTGTGATGTAGAGATTCTATATTATTTTGGTTTCAACTAAAACCCTTGATGGAAATGGCACAGTGCATATGTGTATGGGACTCATGGTCCCTCAGAAGGCTGGAGAACCTAGATGCAAACACTGGGCTACAAGGCTGTGTGTGTACGTGTGGGCACTTGTGTGTTCAGTGCACAGGGGGTGCAATTCTCAGCCAGGCTACAGCAGCGCAGGGTGACTTTAATGATTAACGATAGTCCTCTGTTGGACCTCTCTGTGAGCCCAAACCTCTGTCATCATCCTTCTGGAAATAGACAAAGCGTCGCGCCACGTTTAATGACAACCTCCTCTGATTGATGTGCCGCTCACACGCAGAAACAAAGCGCAAGACGCACTATTTAAACAGACAGCTTAGCCACATGGGGAGGAGGGCCTTCAGGGCTGGGGTTTGAAGCTTTAGACAGCTCTCTCTCTCTCTCTCTCTCTCTCTCTCTCTCTTCCTACCATGTGAGGACACAGTGATCCCCCTCAGTAGCTGGAGGGAACGCTGCCTATAGCAGGACCTCGGGGTGGGAGGTAAGACGCCTAGAGATGTTATGTTTATTTCATCGCGCCATTCTTCCGTCGCTCCAGAAGTGTCTTGATAGGCTCTGACAGCCTAAAGGTACCTTGAAGTCCACGGGTGCCTCAAACGAGGGAAAAGTTCAATGGAGACTCAAAGTGCTTGCGCCATATCTGAGAACAGTGAAAAGCCACAGCACTGCGGAGATTAAAATCCCTGAGATCCAGATGAGCAAGGCTCAATGTGCCTGTAACCACAATGATGAGACGGCCCTGAGCCTCGCTGGTTGAGCAAACGCTGCACGCCCCGTTCCGTTTGAGATAGCAGGCAGGCATCACCCTGCGGATTGATGCGCTTGTGTTGACGCCGCTCTGGCTGACTGACAGGACGACACGCGCGCATTACACATATGGGCCGCGGGAAAACACTCACAAATGAAGCAAATGAGGGCTCGTCGCTGCAGTGCTGCTTTGACGAGCCTTGACAGTAGCAGGCGTTTGAATGGCACACTGCTTCACACCTCTGAGTCATACGGCGCACCATGCATGTGAGCTTGTTTCATTACTGCAGAATATAATGCTATGTGCTTTTACATATAATTTGCTTACATATTCTACCTTACGTTAGTATATTTAATAATGTTGCCATATATTGTATTGTCATTTAAAGTACTGCCCAGCACATGCGTTTGGTATGCTAATTTCCCACCTGGAACTAATAAGTGGTTATCTTATCTATCTAGTATTGCCCAAGAGTGGACAGGATATACGTGCCAAATAGCTTTTTTGGGGGGCTTTCAATACTTATAGTCACTATAAAGATAAACATGAGTATGATCCTTAATAACAATAAAAAGAGAAAGAGTCAAAATACCAGACAGAATGGACAAAAAGAACAAGGAAACAACTCAGTAACATACAGAGAAATACTGTAAGACTTTATAAATGTGTGAGGTCACACAATGCACTATGGGTTAAGCTCAACTTTGGAGTTGCAAAGCCACAATTTTATGATAACAAGTTCCATCATTTCAAATCTTATTTAGGCGTATACCAGAATTAATGAGAAATTAGCTGCAGGTGTGTGTGATCATAAGTGAACAGACCTAGGGTGGAGATGGAGATGGTGAGAGTCCATTTGCTGTCCCCACTGAGGGGAGACACCATGACAGCTGGAGAGCTCTTCTCGTCTCTGAAATTGAGTTGTCATTCTGTAATCCTCATCATGTCCATGCTAAGAACTTCAAGTCTAAGCCAAATTCTTAGTCAAAAAATGACTGGAGTTTGAAAAAAATCACCGCTATTGCCCTACCAAAAATGTTCCAAAGCCTACACATTTTGCCGTATGTACTTTACCCAATCCCAGATATCACTGGACCCTTTATTTATGGTGTCAGAGAGTCTAAATATGAACGCTGCTACATTGAAGCTAACACTGAACTAACTGGTTATTTCAACAAAAGACCCCAAGCAAACCAGCAGGCTTAGTCCAGTGTAGTACTTTAGCTATTTTATCTTCAGTAGTCTAGCAGTTTACATATATAATAGTGCATAGGTTTTAAAGAGTTTCACATAATGCCGCTTGAAGTTCACAAGAGGGACAGCCTGCAAAGAATGTGCATAGTATAAAATGTATCTGGTTTGAAATGTTTTTGTATCCCACAGCGCTCGATAGCGGTGATTTTTCAAAAATGACAATTTTTCTCAGTGACAAAAAAAAACGACTAAGACCAGGATTTCCTAGTATGAGCATGACACTGCCTATAAAACGATGCATGTAAAAACTTGTTTCAGTGAAAAAAAAACATATTGTCATTATAGGCGTCGATGAAGTTCTCAGCTCTTGAATAGATATTGTGAGAGAGATGCAGAGAGAATGGAGGAGGGTAGAGGTGTTAGACAGAGAAGCAGAGAGAAGAAGTGATAGAACGTGGTGTACATCTTAACAGAGGCCCAGCGAATACAACATAAAAAGCATGTGGCATATAAAATAACATTCTTCTCCCAGCTCATTCTTCAGTGCGTGTCCCCTCTCTCTGTGGACCGCTATCAGGAGAACTCTTCACAGCACAGCTGTCATATCGGCCCCTGGATGCTTACAGCGCGGGTCAGTCATGCAATTAAAGCTTCCTCAAAATTTCACATTCCTTAAAGTCATTTGAAAAAGGAAAGAGGATGGAAATGTAAAAATGAAGGATGAGAAATCGAGCTTGGCTCGTCCCCCCTGAGAGTGAGCGAAATTGTTCTTGGGTCTTTTCTTTTCTCTGAGGACTACCTGCAGTTCCTCGGTGTCTGAGAAGCTGCTTTTTCCACATGCGCACACTGTTGGTTTCGAGCTGTTTTGTATGGATGGAGTGCATTTGTCAATGCCAGATTACTACAGGCTGCACAATGAGGTGGAATTATACCCCTGTCTCTCAGCACACAGTCAATGAGGCCAGCTGAGGGGGAAAAAAGGAACACAATACCAGACTATTAATGCAGGAGATTTCACTGCAGAGATTTCAATAGGGCCGGCGTAATAGAACAAAACCTTCAGTGTTTGATCTGTGAATTAGCACAATAAGCTGAAAGATGAGTCTCGCTCGATGTAGGTCACATAAGCAGGCAGCCCAGCACTCCACAAGTGAAATGTTTCCTCACCTATATTTGCTCTCCCTATTACTTTATGTTAGAGGGATAAGTGTACTGCTGATAATAAACGCAAATGGGGAGCTGGATGTGTAATATTACACAGAACAAAGGCTTTTACTCTGCCCGTCACAGGTTTAGGGACATACATTGGATCTATTATTATTTAACCTATGAAATGGAAATGATTTGTTTAAATCGGGCTGTTTTCATCCATGCATGTGGGGAAAAGTCTAGATGTGGCACTGTGACTCGACATCCAAACAAAAAGGCTAATTGTTTTCTTATATCCTTTCCATAACTTAAAAGAGAAAACAAAAGTGAAACAGTTTACTACTAATCCACCGTAAATACACATATATTAACAAATTCTCAAAAACATGTGCATGTACCTGTATTGAATAGGAGGCTGCTCTGGACATGCCTATAGATGATTTTAACCAGGAACTAAACACCTACATGATGCATACATGTGTGACACACTATGTTTAGCATTAAAGTCATAAAAAAGTCTAGTGGTTAGGGTGTTGCCCCTGCAATCAGAAGGTTGTGGGTTTGAATCCCAATTGCTAGTGTCATCACTGAGGTACCCTTGAGCTGTCTCCATTCACTGCTCCCCGGGCGCCCCTCGTTGGTGGCAGCCCCCTGCTTCACATGGTGAATGGGTTAAATGCAGAGAAAGAATTTCACACTGTTCACACTGTGTTCTGTGCTGTGGTGTGTTCATGCGTGATTATAAGGGGCCACTTTACTTTACTTTACTTTACTTTACTTTTGCTTTAAAAAGTAAATAAATAAAAAAAAAACCAAACCCTTAATTAAGAAATTTCCCACCTCAGCCTTGCTTTGGATGTCAAGATAGTAGTCCTATGAAAGGAGCATATTATACCAAAAGCACAACCGCAAAAAGCAAGAAGGCACCGGCTGTTAACAAAAATGGCAAAGTGAAATACAATATAATTAGCATTAACCATAAGCCTCATATCAAGAGGGTGCAATGACTCACTTTTGAGCAAAGACAGGTGTGGATAAGGGGCGTATATTTAGCTGAAGCTGATGTTATTTTTCTAATTGGATTTTGATGGCTACCACACACCGGCCAAGATGTGCCACACAGCAAACAATAAAATACAGTACAAAGTGACCTTCATACAAAATACAAAATGTTTTCTTTTTTCCCCCACTTAAGTGAAAAATAACAGTAAAAATCAAATTATCCTCAGAAAAATTCTAAAGAAAAAGTGGAATATTTTTTAGGCAGTGTGCATATGTGCCGTTCAAAAGTCTGCCGTGAGAAGCTAATGGCACAGTGCACAGTCACAAATCATATGCTCCAATGGGCCTTGGTGGTCATAAAACCGAGTGGCATATGACACGCCTCAAAAGGCCTTGCTGTAAATGGAAAAGAGAGAGGACAGAACGAGTTAGCCAAGCTTAGCTTAACAGAGCCTCACTGCCACACATAAGAGACAGCAACTGTGACCCTGCTCCTAACCTGCCAGTTCTCCCGCCGTAGGGGGAGCGAGGTGTGGAGAGGAAGGCAGAGACTGTGGACTGTCTGTGGACTCGGTTCAGAGAGCTGTCCCCCTCCTTCCCCCGCCCTCGTGCTTCTTAGAGTAGCGGAACCAGAATCTGAGAGGGATGCTCCATCCATCACAGTGACACATCCCTCGCTCATAACGCGCTGACAACAACACTACTAGAATCACTGCACTTCTGCATCTGCTAAACAGCACAAACGTACACTAAGGCTGCACATTATATACTCACTGGCCACTTTATTAGAAACCTCAAGTCTATACTGGCCGCTTTATGAGATCCACCTACTTTTTAATTCCACTAAGTAGATGTGCAATTACAAACTGTAGCCCAACTGTTGCTGTACAGTTCATCAGCTGCCATCTACTTCATTCATGCATGGTCAATCTCTGAACCACCAGAGATTGACCAGATATTATTTTTCAACATGGCAGTACGGTGTGTGGAACTGGTTTTAGTGTATCAGACAACGCATGGAAGGGGGATTTTTACACACGTCAGTGTCACCATTAGGTTGAGAGTGGTCCACCACCCAAAAATATCCAACCAAAAGCAGCTTTCTGGACAAAAACTGACCATGAATGAATGACCAGAGGATGGCTCAATGATGGACTGTCCATCAACAGATTAGCTCCAGTCTCTAACTACACATGAGCAAGGTGTACGAGGTAGGGATTTCTAATGCAGCACCAGTGAGTGTTCCATTATCGCTCCACTGACCTTTGCTTTATTGATATTTCAGAAGTATGCAAATATGTCTAACCAACCACTGAGGGCCAGATGTAGTTGGACCCACCATTTCCTGTTTCCTGATCCTGTCAGTACAGTGTCAGGAATCAGGAAATGGAAGGTCCAACTATGGCCAAAAACACGATTTTAATCATGAGTGTGGAAGGAAATGTTATCTGCACCTAATGAGAGGACAAAAAGAAATTCAGGAGAAGCTGGTGAGCAAAAGCCTGTTTAAAAAGAGACTTTAAAACGTAAACACTTATTTAGGACACTTCTATCTCTGTGGTTTTAATCAGATCAGCTGGTATAGGAGGACAAAACTCAGCAGTCCTTACATCAACTCTGCTGTGTTGAAACACTGTCCACAGAGAACTTTCCACCAACAACCAACGACATTGCAGCTTCAGCTATGGGACGCTCAGTGGGGTCTTTCTCCACACCAGGCCTGATGGAATATCAGCAGAAATGGTTGGGTGACAAAAGCAGGCAGGGAAGACAGAGCAAAATCCCGCTCCCCCTACCACATTTGGAAAACATTTGACAGGACTTAAGCCCCTGACTGCCATCTCTCTGCTGCACCCATCCCTCCACCACTGCTTGCTTCCACAATAGTGATCAGTGATTCTATCATTTGGGGGCTCTACCTCCCTTCCCACAGAACCACTGCAGCAACCCATTGCACGGAGCCCACGTGTCCTGGAGACTCATGTGTTGGACCTCAACACAGTTTCCAGCCTGAGAAAACATGCTAATGTGAGTACTGTGGTGGCGCACATCAGCGGTAACAACATGTCTGTACATGAGTCCAAAATTTTAAAGGAATATATTAAAACTTGAAAAGCATTGTGATTTCGGGACCCCTACCAACTTGCATAAAAAAATCCATTCCATCCATCCATTCTCTTGAATTTCATGGATAAAAACTACATGTGACAAATTTTATTTGGAAAAAGTTTCTTAATAGACAACTTTGATCTTTTCTGGGGAGGTCTGCGCTCTTTAGGCATGATGGACTACACCTCAACCACAGGGGTTCTCAGTTGCTCACGCACAATATTGTGCAATGTAATTCACTTTGACTACCGATCCTATCCCTGCTGATTTTATAAAACCCATCATCTCAACTCAGCACACAATGCTCTCAAACACTCACATCACTGGACCACTACCACCACCAAGAGACTTTTTGTTGGCCTTCCCCATTCTCGTTTTCACCTGTGGCAAAAAAAACAAAAAAAAACAACATGTAGTCCCCCTATGCTGACAACCTCTCAAGCTTGACAATGAATGTTCTATGTTCTATGTCCTTCGCCCATCTAAGTAGTATTTGGGCTGTTAAATGTCAGATCCCTGGCTAAAAAGTAATTTTTCTGCAGGGATTTCATAGAGTAGTTAGATCTATTCATGCTTACTGAGACTTAGTTAAGCTCAAGAGACTCTGTGGCACTGAATGAAGCATGTCTTTACTTTTGATAGTGATGATCTCTGTGAGACTAGCTTGTGTGTGTGTCTGACCACAAAGTCATTATTTTCAACCCCATATTCCCACCCTATTTCTCCCAAGATGGCTACATCTGTTTCCTCTCATGTCCTCAATACAATCACTGCTGGCTAATTTCATGAGGCCATTCATTCACCACTGTATCTACACACAACAACAACAACCAAAAACAACCTACAACTTTAACAATAAATGCACTTGGCTCTATAGCACCTGTAACATTTTCTAAAGTCAAATTAACACGCAGCGTGCCTTGGCTGATTAAAATACTAGAAAGAAAAGGGAGGCAAACTACACCGAAATGGAAAAAAGACAGGCTAGTGTAGTCATATCAAATTCTGAAAGATTGAATGTCTGTCTGCCTATCAAAAATCAGTAAAAGAAGCCAGGTCCTTCCATCCAACATTATTATAACAAACTGTCACAACAACAGGATTCAATTCAAAACCAGTGAATTTGTAATTATTAATTACCCTCTGTAATTAACTACCCATTTGCTCTCATTAAAGTGACAAATGACCTTTTACTTACTGCTGATGCTGATGCTGATGCTGTTCGATTTTAATTCTTCTTGATTTGAGCTCTGCATTCTGCACTGTGGACCACTTTGTCCTACTGGATCCCCTTGAAAAGTGGGTTTACAGCAGGGATTCAGTTCTAGACTGGTTTAAATAATTGTTTTTTTGTCAAACAGAACTTTCTCAGTAGTCATGGGAAATGCTTTTTCTTCTGTGACCCCTCTATCCTGTGGTGTTCCCCAAGGTTCTGTCCTTGGCTCCTTATTGTTTTGAGTATATATACTTCCACTAGGACATATCACAAATAAACACAAAATCCAGTGCTATTGTTAAGCAGATTACACACAAATCTATATCCCATCAAAACAGTGAAGAAGGCAATCTTTTTTATCTTGTCCGGCAGAAATAAAATGCTGGATTTTGCAAACCTTTTTCAGCTCAGTGAAAATAAATCAGAAATAATTATCTCTAGTCCACTGTAATCCAACCCCATTTTATATAAACATCTTGGATCCCTGTCTGCAAATATCAAACCTGCTGCCAGAAACCGGGGTGTAATGTTTGACAGTGACCTTTCATTCAAAAAACAAATTACTAAAGTCGTGCAATCATGTTTTTTTTTTTTTATCACTTGCATAACATCTCAAAATTCAGGTCCAATATTGAGAATCCAATATTGCTGCCTGTGTATTTCTGCCCCTCGTTCATTTCCACTGGCATTAAAGCGGGGAAACCAAAGCGCTAACGAAAAGTGAAAGGCAGTCTTGGCACAAACACAGAAACAGGACCGTATTTATTATTCAGAGAGGCCCAGGATCTATTGATTGCAGAAGTACAGTCCAAATTGAGAGTGAGATAGAAGGCGTGTAAGTGTGAGGGTGCACTTAGAAGTACATCAAACCTGTCTTTCTGTGCCCGTAATTGCATGGCACTGTCTTTGCCACAGGCTCTCTCAAACTGATCTGCAGTCAAGGTGTCAGCCATTTTGAAGTAATATGAGCGGGCAAATTAATTAGGGCTCGGTGGAAAAAGAGAACACTCTGTCTGGGAGAAGACCTACCGCAGCCATTAGAATCTTTAAAGACAAAAGAGGGATGATTGCGAGAAATGATACCAGGTGCCCACATTTTCCTGAGCCTGTCAAATGGGCTTTCATTGTATACTTCGAGTCAGTGAGTCGAACAAAATGGATCTACTTTTACAGTTAGACAACTACCTTGGACTTGAACCAGGATCCAATTTCCATTTCGAAATGTCATTTTAGCTGTAAATGGCATGAGCGCCTTCATGACAATGGGAAAAAAATACATTTTTTCCAGGCTTTTGATAACTACAAGGGAAGCATGTGACTTAACAGAAGACGATCTCAGGGTCAGATCACTTTGATGAGAGACGCAGAGCTATAACTAGACATGACATTCAGATTTCTGCATACGCAAACCTTCATAATCAATCCACAAAGATTAATCCTCATTGTCTATGCGATGTATTCTGAATATTAATATACTTTCCAAACACATCACGATATAATTGTATTGGCTGATATTTGCATCGGAGCTGAATTGCTTTCAAATCTGCATTAATATACTTAATGAACCCCTGTTTTTCGAGTACTGGTGCACTGTTAAGAAAAATAGCTTTTGTACAGGTACACTGCTGTTCATCATAGTACAAACATGGTCACAGGGTCTAATTGTGATTCTTAATGAGCTTTTCCCAGGACAAATAAAAAAGTCTGGAGCCAACACAAGGTAAGACAGTGAAACTTAAAATATGTAACTACAATGGAATATGATACCATTACGTTCTATAACTAGAGATACTGAAGACATAGCTTTAAGAGAACCACCTCAGTGACATGACGGGTACCACCCTCTGACTGGTCTTGTTTCACCTAGGAATTTTATTGGATTTTGTTCTGTTCTGCTTCCCTCAAAATCCACCAAAAGGAACTATACACAGTAAAGATGTACCAATACAACTTATTGTTCTGTCTCGAATTGTATCACAGCGCATTGTTCTATCAAATATTTTTTCTTGGTTAGTGTCTTATCTTGGGACTAACATATTAGCTTGCAGTAAGTGTTAGACAGGGACGGTTTACGGGGTTTCACACATTGCACACTACTTTTTATAATGTTCAGTGTTCTAATAAACTGAAATTGGCAACATTAAAATATTAATCAAGCCACATTCTCTTTGGTCACACTTTATTTTGAGTGCCCCGTATAAATTATATAAAGAATTCGTCTGTCAAAAAGCTGGTGAAGCTAAGTTAATCATCATCGGCATTAGGGTTTAGGTTTAGGATTTGGCTTAAAGTTAAAGTTCGAGTTAGGTTTAGGTTTAGTTTTAGGGATAGATTTAACAGAATCTGTTACTATTTAGCTCAATGTTTAATTCCAGTTATTAGATATTTAGTTGAATGTGAGTTAAATACAAAGCATCTGCAGGATCTGCAGTGTTACTCTTTATATTTGCTGTATTAAAAACTGTTTCAAATAGAAACACCACACGAAATACCAAAATTATTTTGGTGCTACCCATAGAACACAGTATTATAAACACAACGCAGCCAGAAACTACATTTCCAGAAAGGTTTGGACTGTTACGTCCAAAATGTACCTAGTAAATGACATACACTGAAGTACATTTTTTATCTGACACTTGCACTAAAACTAAAAATCAGTGTTTTTTATAAATACTTTTACTTATCAGTATAGACTAGCTATGCCACAACAACGCATCCATTAACGGTGCTGAAAACTATCTTAG
Source organism: Brycinus macrolepidotus (assembly GCA_037974445.1). Taxonomy (NCBI): domain Eukaryota; kingdom Metazoa; phylum Chordata; class Actinopteri; order Characiformes; family Alestidae; genus Brycinus; species Brycinus macrolepidotus. The sequence continues at coordinate 20,195 of JBBPCZ010136122.1, read as the reverse complement.
ACATTCACATTTTTCATGCTGTACACACACATGTCCTCATGGGAATCATGGAATTAATTCTCATTCTCACTGATAGGCTTCGAACATTAGTCACTGGTTAATTTGTATACTTGTGTCTAATTACAGGCTCACTTCTTACCTTTACTCATTATTCATTATTCACTATTATATGTTCATCATTCACTGCTGTTTATTCATTAGTCAGTTCCTCATTCCTTATTCATATTGTTCTCGTTGTGTTAATATTTTTGCTATCCAGTGTTGATCAGAATAGAATGAGTTCTCCTTTTGAGTCTTCCTCTCCAGGTGTCTTCTCTCGCTCTGAGGGATTCTTTTCTTGTCGTTGTCACCTTTGGCTTGCGGTAGGTGCTTGGAGCTGGATTTTAATTAAAGCACTTCACTTACGAAGAGTATCTTAAAGGAATCCATTATTCAAACATTCTTACTACTCCGCAGAAAGAAATACATAGTTGGGAACATGAATTATGCTTTTATGTGTTTTGTATGTGGCTATATGTGTTACAGCAATGGATATTTTTGTCTGATCCAGCACTTTCTACTGAAATTGTCCTAATCCTTTTTTTTTTTTTTTTTTCCGAGATTCCTCTGTAAAGCATCCCATCTTGTCCTGCATGTTCTACCTGGATCTGTCTTTGTTTCAGAAGGGAAAGTGTGTGTGTATATACACACACACACACACACACACACACACTCTTTCCCTTCTGAAACAAAGACAGATCCAGGTAGAACATGCAGGACAAGATGGGATTCTTTACAGAGGAATCTCGAATGGCATCAAATAGTGATTAATATAGTCGCTGACTCACAAGCTCGGAATAAAGCCATAAGGAGATCTTACTGCTTCTGCTTACAAGCCGATGGTTCCGTACCAACATCAACATCACCCACTCGCCAATTAGCCTCATTGACTCTGGGATGAAATCAAAGTTGTGGCGTGGCATGCCTCAGCTGCCTTTGAACAACAGAAGGTAAACAGGAGCACAGGCTCGGGCTTGCTCGCTCCGCAAAACAGGGGTAACGGTTTATTTATTTATTTTCTTCCATTCAGAGGTTGGAACACGAGTCTGCGGTTTGTGGATTTTATCCTCTTCTGTCAACACACTCTCAAAGGAATGCACACCTGGGATTTGTGCGCGTGGCTCAGTGGCTTGTCACTGCTTTTCAGTGTGAGAACTCCTGATCAAGAGACGACTGTTCCAACAAGCAGCAAGCTTGAGCTGTTTGGGCCTAAAAAAACTGTTAACTAATTATCCAAATTAAGCCTCTGAAGCCTATTCCCATGATTAGATCCAATGCTAGAGTGTAGAACGGTGGCAACAGAATTTTTAGGGTTAGAGAAAAACAGTTCTCTATCACTGCAAATGGATAAACATTTCAGCGTGTGAAAGATTCCAAAGATTTTATAAACCAAAACTTACTCCCATTGCTTCCATAGCCAAACCGGCTTTGCTCCTCCAACATTAAAAGGCTAAGAGACCTTGGTTTGGGTTTGTGCGCTCTGTATTCAGTTGCCATATTTATGGCAATGATTTATATTTAAATGATTAGAAATTACTGAGCGGCCTGGCTGGCTTCACCAGATATTCCGCTGTGGCCTAATTAGGCAAAAAAAAAAAAAAAAAGAAGAAAAATTTTATATATTGCCCAAAAGCATTCTCCAAAATAATTCCAGGCCACTTCCCAAATGATAAATTACATCAAACTTTGATGCTGGCTCGCATCAGTTGTGGGTTTTTGGCCTTTTCATGTGTAGCCTTTGTGAGGAGAGGGGATGGCTGGAGCTCAGTGACATCAACTCTGGCACCACTACTCTTCACCCCACCACACACACATCCACACCCCCCCCATTACACACAGTCAGTGGCTGGGACTGAGAGAAACACTGCAGCCAGCCAAGCCAAGCTGTGATAACTAAACTGTCCATGTGTGTGTGTGTGTGTGCAAACTTGATAATAAACCTTATCAACGTTGTTGATCGCCTGCGTCGGCCGATAACCTGGCTGTCGGCATGGAGACGGCCAGATTAGACACACTGGAATGGGGCTGGGCTGTTGTTGACCTGATTAAGGGCAGGATTTGAATATCTGATTTAAATATCTGATTTTCAGTAGGAAACATCGGTTGACATGGCCCAAAGTCTCTGTGGTCCTCCTCTTTCATGTCAGACTTGGACCACACTGCTTAAAGCCCCGTTCTGGCACACTGCCTAAAGCTGAGCACAACCTTATTCACAGCAAAAATGCCAAAAAAATGAATACAAGCCACAGTCACATTTCATCAGTTCTGGCACAAGCAATCAGAAACTCTTCTCTCTGTGCTTATGCACACAAATGTGCACACAATGAAAAAAATCAAGTTGTGGTGGTAACGGTGGTAAGAGTAGAGCCAGAAAGTGCAGCCAGATCCAAACCTGGGGGCAACCCCCCCCCAAAAGAAACATCAAATGCTCAACCTCTGATTAACACTTTACAAATGTTATTTAACCAAGACTGTTTTTGTCAAAGCTACATTTAAGTCCAATTTGCATTGGTAATTACAGATTAGTGATATGTAAGTCCCAAATAAATAAGTTGGTATCAAGCTGTGACTAAAACTGCTTGCGATATAAAGACTTCACTAAGACTACAGAAGGCCATTAAAACAACAAGCCTCAGTTGCTCTGCCACACCACAGCTTTCTTTGTAAGAGTGGACCATTTAGATGAAGCTAAACTACAGTGGTAAAATGCCTGCATTATTAGTAACCATTATAAATCTTAGATTTCTCTGTAATGCAAATCTGATAATTGCACCAATTTTTACATTTTATAAATGTTTATATATTGGCATCAGCAGATATTTCAGATATCAGCATCAGTACACAATTCTCATATGGGTTCATCCCAAATGATGCTCCAAAGTCAAGCCTTTTCTGCAAATACCAGACTGAGGAAAAGGAGCACGATCAGCCTTTGCTGCCAGTACCAGAAGCATGAGGAATTGTACTGCAAATATCACAAGTAGGAGCCACTATAGAAACCTGCTGCAAACTGGAGATGACTTGGCTTACCTTGACGCACGTCCCTGGGTGCTATGGCGATGGCATTCTTGGAATGCAACTGGGTAACACAGCAGTCGTCCGGTGGGGGCAGCAGCACGCTGGAGCTGGGGTCCAGAGAGCGGTTGTGAGGAGTAGCGGGTAAGAGTGGAACAGGTGGGCCGGCATTGGGACACACACAGCCCGTCTGGGTGATGCTGCAACCCACGCTGTCCCGGGTGGAGCCCCAGCCGGAACGCAGGCATTCCTCAAACCAGCGGCACAGCACTCCACAGGTGAACTGGCTGGAGTTCTCATTGTTGATCAGCAACACTTCCACTAGCCTGAAGTCCAAAGTCTCAGCGGACAGAGGCAACTTCGCTTCTGCTGACTTCTCTTCACCTTCTTCAGAATCTCGGCCCGAGTGAGTGCTGAGGCACAGCTGCACAAAGTTCTTGTCAAACTGCAGGAAGGTGTGAGGGCCAGGAACCAAACACAGCTCCACAGCCTCCGGGTCGAGGGGCTGCTGGGGTGGGCCGCACGTTTGGTTGGCCAGGTAGTGGTCCAGAGGAAGGACGAGTGGAGAAAAGGTCAGGCACACCCCAGCGTGGCGATTAAAGCGGAAGTAGAGGGAGTACTTGGTGGGGTCAGGGTTCTCCACAGTCCAGGAGCAGCCAGAGGCCAGGGCCAGGGGGCTGGGGAAGAGGTCCCTGAGCGAGAAGGAGCCGTACAGGACCCCCGCCACCAGAGAGGAGCAGGGGGCGCCCTGGCCCAGCGGCTCCACAGCCCAGGCCAGCGCGAGAAGGGATGACAGCACAGACAGGCAGAGCTGACCAGCAGTGTTCATCCTATGTCATTTGTCCTGCAGAGAGAGAACATCACTGGATGAGTGTTTTTAGTAGTCTTAATGATATTTTGCAACATTACACCTTAAAAAGGTTTTTTTCAAGTGTTCTTTATTAAAGTCAGTATTCGGTAAAAGTGTGTGACCAGACCTTTAAACTATTTTCTATTCAAATATTCATATTTTCAAAATAATTGTATTCAAAGATCCCAGTGAGAAGATATTTGATACTGCCATGAAAAAGAAACCAACACTGTAATAAAGCCTTTCAAAAAAGTGGAGTAAATGTATGGAAAACGATATGTAAAAGCTTCTTAAGCAAAGAAAACGTCCACCAATAGGGTAAGCAAGATTCACTTGAAATTAAGCAAACATATCTAGGCTCTCACATTAATCTCAATTTCATTTAACCAGTAAGAAAATTCTCAAAATGTTACACTTGATAGGCAAGTGTATTTATCAAATTATCATGCATAGAAACAGAATCTCAGATTCATACTTATTTTTAAAAGTTATATCATATTTTCTCACTAATTTTAAGATATTTAGGATGATGTAAAAACAAGATACTACTGCTTATTTCAAGAAAACCTATTTGCTTACTTTACTGGAAGGATTTATTTAAGTTAATGTAAGAATTTACATCTAATTTTTGATAATATTCTTTTTTTTCATGTCTTTTTTTGTTGCGTACCCATAAAACCTTGAAGTAAGAGAATGTAAGAGCAGCCGACCTCTAGTACCTCTAGTAACTACTGACACAATCATAATTTTTGCTATCAATAATGTTAATTAAAGCAAAATTGTGAAGCAAAGCTAATTAAGTTAATAATCTCACATTCACAGCGCTTTCAAAAAAAAAGATAATTTTATTAGAGAAAAAAATAAAATGTGTTGCCTTGAAGATCATTTAACTTGCTGAGGTTTTGTTTCTTGCCGTGAAGACATGTTAATGATATCTGCCAAGTAAAATCCTCTTACATCCAGGCAACATACTAAATCTAATTGCTCATTTTGTGAGCATATTATGTTGTTATTTAACTGTTAAAACAGTTTAACTTGAATTATTTAATCTAGTGAATTTTTGCTATTGGCAGATTTTACTTGTTCTATGCATTCTTTCTTAAAACAAGCAAAACTGTCCACATTAGGCCCTGAAAAGAGCAAGACAACACCACTAAATTATTTAAGAAAAGACAATATCTCTAAATTATTCAGTAAAAAAAAATCTAAAATGAGCTAAATGACCTTCTGATATTTTTACAACAAAGAGACTACAGGTTCCTAAATTGTTCTTGGTTTAGATGTACGGGTCCTTTAATCAGTATAGAAGCTTTATCGATATATCAAACTTCAAAGAGCTCTTTATGCTCACATGTCTCCTTTATGGAAACGGTTCTTTAAAGATTCATCTAATAAAAGGATCTTTAAGAAACCAAACCTGGTTCCTCTGTGGCATCGCTTCAAAGAGCCCTTTTTGGCGCTTTTATTTTTAAGTAAGTGTAGGAAGAGCGTCTTACATAACCAGGATTCACGAACCACCTTCCATCCCAAAAGTGCTACAAATCCAACAGTTTAATCTTTTTCTCCCCTAAAAGAAAATTGACGCTGCTGGCATTACCATGTCCATGGCTTGATGTGAAATGTCTTATTTTCAGTTAGGGGAGAGGGAGCTGTAAGTCTCTCAGGCAGAAAACTAAGACAGGAAAGTTGGGAAACTTTGTTACTTGAGTATCTGATTCATTAAGAGATTTACATTGCTAATCCTCCTTAATCTGTCCTGTGGAGAAACGGAGGGAAGTGCTTTGTTTAATATTAATTTCATGAGTAAACAGCCTCATGGCCAGACGGAGGGGGCCGCAAAAAGCAGGGATGAGAGAGAAAATGCTGGAGAAGAGCAAGGATAAGCAGAGAAAGACAGAGAGGAAGAGCGTGTGGGAGGGAGATGTGTGTCACAAATCCGACCACTTTAGCGCTTTGACAGTGTTAATGAAGCAGAGAGTTTTTCTGTAAATCAGCCTCCTCTCTATCTCTCTCTCTCTCTCGACCACCAGACAGCTTCCCCCCCCTCCATTCATTTTCCCCCAGCTGCATGCCCAGTCCTAATTCAGCTCCTATGCCTCTGCCTTCACTCTTCATTCAGTCCTGACGCACACTCGCGCCAGCCTCTCCCTTAATTACATATGGCCACTAAGCTGCATTAGCAGGCCCCAAGCCACTGTGTCAGCTCCAGCGCCACATTCTTCCATTTCTCTCCATCTCTCTGTCACTTCGTGCCATTTTTCACCCTCCCCAGCTTTCCATATGTCCCTCCTTGGATCGATAGATGAATGTGCGTGACTTTGACTTTTTTTTTTCCCCCTCCCCTACTCTCCTCAAGCTTGTTTGTCATTCTGCCTCACCCTCCCTCTCTTTTCTTCCCTCTCAATCACTCTCGTGCTGTGACTGCTGCCGCCGTCTCCTCCTTTCTTTGCTCTCTCTGTTTTCTGCTCTCTCGCTCTCTCTCTCGCTCTCTCTCTCTCTCTCTCTCTCTCTCTCTCTCACTGCAGCCTGGCAAATCAGCCAGTAGCTATGAATCTTTATGTGTGAGAGTCAAAGACCTATGCGCTTTGGCGTCTTCCATGTTCACGCACGAGTACACACACACATACACACACACACACACACACACACACACCCACACATTGTACAAATGCTCATTCAAGACTTGTGGCAAACTTGAATGGGCAAACAGGGAAAACATGCACTAACCTTTTTTTTTTTTAAGCATCTCGGTTTGCCCCTGGCAAACATTCAAATGTTTCAGACGTTAAAAATAAATAAATAAATAAAATAAAAAAAATAATGAACCTTTTAATATTCAACTGAACAGAATCAAGTCTGAGGCACATTTGACAAGAACTAACATAACATAGCATAAATGAGCATAAAAAGCAATGAGAAACATGATGAGGCACATACTGTATTAAGATGAGCTAATTATAAATAGCCCAAAGTATTTCTAAAGCCCTCGATTAGCATTCAGCACACTCTTAAAAACAAAAGTAACAGAAAAGGGCTCTTTGCACAATGCCATAGAAGAACTATTTTGGCTCCCTAATAACTCCCTATGCAATGAATAAACCATTAAATTGGTTACATTATACACTATGTGAAGGTTTTTAGAACCTTTAAAGAAATGATTCAGCAAAAAAAATATTTATGCAATTTTCCACAGATGTAATAAACATTTACCCAATTTCACAAAAATACCTCACCAGAATGTCTCTCAACCTGCTCAAACTGCTTCCAGCTTTTTCATTAAGGTGGCGCACATTTGTAGGTGCGGTTTAGGACACAGTAGGACATAGTATGTGAGCTCTAAAAGTGAACAATACTTCACAGCTATGGACAGCCATCTCAGGCAACACCACAGCTGGTACTCAAAAAGCAATCTTGGAACTTGGTTCAGATTCCTCCATATTTATGATGGTCATTGTCACAAAAACTGATTCTAGATGAGCACTCCTACTCCTGAGGCGGTTTGTGAAAACAGACCCTGTTGTCTAAAGTGGCTGCCAGCAGTGTTCAGCTGCACGGTGAAGTTCTGTTTTTAATAGCTCAGAGTAAGTCATACTGTGTCCCAAACCACAATGGCATGTCTGTGCCACCCTGAATGCAGCTCGGACAGGTTTTGGGGATCTATTTCCAGAAAAGAAAAAAAAAAAGACTATAAAAAGTCCTGTGTTTGTTAACAATGTTACACTAATAGCTTCGGTCCTAAACTAAAGAAACAACAACAAAAAAAAAATGTGTAAAAACAATTTCTTTACAGTGTTCTTCACATCTCTTTTCCAGATATGGTTCATTAAGGAAGGAAAAAGTTTTTTTTTTTTTTTTTTAAATGGCATCACTCAAAGAACCCCTTTTTATTTCTGTTCTATTTTGTGTGTAGGTGGGCTGGAATTAGTGGCTGTCAGTGATGGCAGTTAGAGTGAAGAGAGTTTTCAGAAGAGAAAAATAAACACACAAGTGGTTGGAGTGGACACATTCTGCCATATGAATGTTTCGTTTCCAGCTCCGGCTTATTGAGGGTCTCAGTTAAGGGTCATTTGGTAAATGCACCAGTAACTTCAAACAGATTGTTAACAATATACTTTCTGAAGCTTGAGAGGTACAGCGATCAAAAAGTGTAACCACAAAATAACCTCATGAAAAGGCACTTATTTATTCATTACTTCACTCTTCACTCTTCTCTCATATATATGAGCTGCCAGCCTGCCAGATGAATGCTAACTATTCTCATAAGCAAAAAGGTATGACAGGGTCCCTCTGTGCTCATCTTGAACCGTTGCACATTTTCTTGGCATTTCTGGGACCCCAAGAAATGTTAGGTCTGAGGGGACCAATCAGAGATACCCCTGGAATATGGACATTTCAAGGTTGCATTTTAAGTCCTAATTAGGCAGCTAAGGTGCTACGGTGTCACTTCAGTGTCAACAAAAAAAAAGAGAAAATGCATTCACACACTTTATTCATTTATTCATCCAAACGCTTGTGGTCAGAAAGGGGTCGCCCTAATCTTCAGGGCCCCGTGCCCTGTGTGGTGGTAAAGACCTCCATTGCATGCAACTGCATAAACAATAAGACACAGTGGCACCACACTTGGAAATGACTATGTTCCATTTCTGAGAAAAAAAAGGAAAAATACAAGAAGGGTTTTGTTCTGAAATACCTTAAACACCACTTTCAAGATTTTTTTTCATGATGTTGCGAGGATACATCATAATGCATTGTTGGGAGGGAGCTCTACATATAAAAGAAATACCAGTGCTATATTATGATTAATACCATCTTTATTAGAGAAGGATAAAAATTACAACTGTGGTTTCCACTGTGGCACAATTAGGAGATTCATCTTTGCATTTTTCCATTGTTGTATAATAATTCAGACAGACAGTTTCCTATTTAGAGCCGAAGACAACTATGTATGAATCATTACAGCACACAGTAAAACACATGTTAAGCTCATAAACAACAAAGAAACTGTCCGTCATGGACTAACAGTCCCTTCGCTAATGGCATGAAGGTGTCCGTACACACAGTCTTTGAGGAGAATAAATGCACTGCAATAGAAAAATGGAGTTATAATCAAAGAGAGGACTGAAGCGGAGATAGAGGGATGGCTTTTGATTGTTCGACTTTTGAGGAATAGGAATTGTGGGTGATGTCTTGCACTGCTATCTCATTTAATTGGCTGTGGAGTTAGAGGTGAGAGTACAAATGATTGTGAGTTGATGAAGAACTAACTAGATTTACAGCATGAAACTGGCAACTACAAGGCTGTTTGTATATTCCTTGAAATATTACATTAGGAGAGAGTGTCAGCATCTCCTGGCCCACTAACAAGTGTCAAACACACAGGTACACATCACAAAACCTAAGGAGATTCCAGGAATATTGCACAATATTGCACATGGCTTAAAAGAAACAGTTAGTTCAACATGTGTAAATATAGAGTTGCCCATATCATGCTTTTGGCTCACTGAGCGTATTTGTATTGTGGTCAGTCTTATGGCCTCTCTACTCAAGACTTATGGCCTCTGACTTGAGTAGGTATACAGGTGTATATATGGAGATAAGTATTGGGACACACCTCCTAATTATTGAATTTAGGTGTACCCTTACTTCCAGTGAACGGCTTAATCATAATGCTTAAGCAGACAAAGACATTTTGGACAATGCCATGCTTCCAACTTTGGACACAGTTTGGGGAAGACCCTTTTCAATTCCAGCATGACTGTGCCCCAGTGCACAAAGCAAGGTCCATAACGACATGGTTGAATGAGTTTGGTGTGGAGGAACTTGACTGGCCCACACAGAACCCCGACCTCAACCCCATCCAACATCTTTGAGATGAACTGGAACGGAGATTGCAAGGACATTACAAAATCTTGTGGAAAGCCTTCCAAGAAGAGTGGAAGCTGTTATAGCTGCAAAGGGGAAACAGCTCTATATTAAAGTCTATGTATTTGAATGCAATGTCATTAAAGTCCCTGTTGGTGTAATGGTCAGGCGTCCCAATACTTTTGTCCGCATAGTGTATGTTTAAAGCAGCACTGGATCTCTGGAGGTAATGGAGGGCTTGTTGGCTTACAGAGGCCAAAGGAAGGAAGCTCTTCAGTGGGATCAAAGGGCCGGGACTGGGCTCTCGAACCAGCTTACGCAACACCATAATGACCCTTCAAACACACAAGAAGAGCACAGTGGATACACACGGACAACGAAGTCAGACTAAGGGCACGAGTGATGCTCTCAAGAGCCATGTCAAGAGGTCCATGCGAGGCTCCAAATGAGGTTAGCAAAATACTCGAACAGGTACAACTGTACATACTTGATCAGAACAGGCTTTGGAGAGATGAAGAGGAAAAGGAACAGATGTTTTTCATCCCTATCAAGGGGTGGTGTTGCTAGTCTGAAGACTTCACCTTGTTAACTGGGTGGTCTTGAGCTTCTGTAAGCCTAAATACCTGCATGGCTTAATGTGAGTAAAGAGAATATAAAAAAAAGAGAATTCACATGAACCATGTGCTTGCCAAGAAAGCAAGCCGGAATTATAAGTGACCAAACTGGGAATACATTGGTAGGGGGAGCACAGGTGGCCATAAGATCTGAGACTGACAAACAGTTAAATTCAGACTGTAGGCTTGGATCTAGTCTAAAAAGTCTTGTAAATACAAATTTTCAATTTCTATGTATTTTAGTTAACACTATTAATCTGTGTCCATAACCCAGAACCTAAAGTGTAGATCCCCCTTCCCACAGTAGTTAAAGCAAGACTGTATCCAATCAATTAATGTGTGTGTTTGTGTGTGTGTGGGTGTGTGTGTGTAGCCTTGCATACAGCAACAGGTCCATTTATTGGCAGACTCATTTAACATTTGCTTAACTTTCTCTGCTAAATAGACAGTCTCCAGAGTATAGTAGCGATAGTTGCCCAAGCAATAATGTCAGGAAGAAATGAAGATCATTCCTCTCATGCAAAAATCCAGTGATTAGATACTTAGAAATGTTTATCAGGAAGACATCCTAATTTTGTAGGGTAGTGAACTGATAAACATGTTTTGTTACTTTTCTTAGCTGGTTACAGCTTGCTATTTGTAGTTCCATGTACCTGCTGTATAAACACGCCTCATCCTTTCATTTCAGATGACTGAAGCATTGTTTTTGTTTTCCCTCTGAAAACTGTAATTTACCAAATTGCGTGACTACCCTGTAAATGGTTTCACAAACTGACTGACTACACACTGCAGTCCAGTTGAAAATTCCATCCCGCTCTGCTTTTTTCCCCCCATCTTATCCCATTAGTTAGATTTATTTGACAAAAAAGGATGCTTTGTTAAAAAGGTAATGTTTAGGCCAGAGCAAACCTACCCGGCGAACATGAACAATCCAAAATCACTCCAATACCGCTTCAAACCACAAGCCTTTTCCCCACACAAATACCACACATTAGTGACAGCATGACTGCAACTGCCTGCACGCCCAGTTCATTCATGCACACATTGTTTCAAGCCTATGGAAAATGTATGAATAGCACTGAATGTTTAAATGTATGCATTCATTATCTGAGCTGCTTATCCTAACCAGGGATGGGAGGGGGCTTGTCCTTACTAGGGTTGGGAAGGGGGCTTATCCGAACCAGGGTCAGGAGGGGGGGCCTATTTGAACCAGGGTCGGGAGGGGGGCTTATCCAAACCAGGGTTGGGAGAGGGGGGCTTGTCCTAACTAGTTTCGGGAGGGGGGCTAATCGAACCAGGGCTGGGAGGGGGGGCTTATTGTAACCAGGATTGGGAGGGGGTCTTATCATAACCAGGGCCGGGTGAGGGAGACTTCTCCAAACAAGGGTTGGGTAGGGGGCTTATCCTAACCAGGGTCGGGTTGTGGGGGGGGGGGGGTTCATCCCAGAACCCAGAAAGCAAAGAAACACAGTGGACAGGTCAGCAGTCCATAACAAGACAGACAGACAGACAAAAATACTCATAATAACATCCCTGAATTTATCATTCGTAAGGTGACGTTCCCAAAATAAAGTAAACATAATAGAAATGAATGGAGTAGATGTGGAGCGGATTTTCTCTGTCATGTGAATGGAAAGTGAGCAAGGAGCTGAAAATAGATATATTTTACTATATTTTTACTACTTACTATTTTACTATATTTTACTAATGTTAAACTGTTTTACACCGTTCTGGTGTGATTACGGGGCCAGGTCTATAGGTTGAGAGGGGAGGATTTGGCCTGCTATGGTGAACATTTTATTCTGGGTCAGTGTGTGTATAGTGACTGTTCTATCAAAAACGTTGACCCACTTCAGCAGTTTGGGTGTAAAGTCTTTGGCAGAAAGCAGTGAGCAGGACAAAAAGAATGGTTCCGCTTCGCAAATCAGGACACCCAGAGAGAGACCTGACCCCCTCATCCCTCCACACTTTTCATCAGGAGACCTCTGCACTGCTGAGGAATGGGATTAGGGATTAGGAATTCCTCTTTCCTCCTAGGCGACATTTGACCAAACCTTGCTCAGAAATGTCCGACGGCGCTAGAGGATGTCCCACATGAGAGGAGGCTCAGAAGGTTCATTTCCTGTTAGCAAGGTCACAGGGACCCCCGCACTGGAAGACTAAATTACATTTTTGAGAGCACACAGCACACAGCACGCAGGTGAGGGATATTTTACCTCCACCTCTGAGGCCCAGCTGGCGAAGAGTGGGCTGAGGATGGCTAGCGCTGAGGCCATCCTCCATCGACATGCTTACTCTGCCCATTAGGCCTGCCATGCTTTGGCCATTGATTTATTCATTCACACCGCAGGAGGCTAATAAGCGGGAAAGCATAGGGAACAGAGTTTAATTTTCAAGGGACAAAGGAGACATTGAGGCAATTACAGGCAGCAGGAAAGACAAGGAGGAGTGCAAGTCTGAAGGTTACCAATTTCCACCCAAAAGACAAGGGAAAAATGAAAGGATGGCTCCCGTCCAACGTACCACCATGGAATACATATCAAATGGCATATTATATCCATGAGACTACAGCTAACACATAATCTTCCCATGGTGTGAGACAGCTTCCGATATGGCTATCCAGTGTAGCTGAACTGACTGAGGTGCCCTGATAATTAATCAATGCAGCCCAGCAGGAGGCATGATGCATGTGTGAAGGGTAAAGCCATCTCAGCAATAATCTTTCCCATAGGTTTCAGAAATGGAGCAGAGGCCAGAAATGTTGTGTGTGAAGAAGGCCACCTTACACTGGAGCTCACACTCAAGATAATATGGGTCTGTCCCCGAGCAATGAAAAACATGCTAAAACTGAGATTCTGTGCAAAACAGAGATCAAAACTGTTGGAACATGAAGGCATCTTCACTTCCCAGATACTGTTTACTTATAAAAGGAAGAAAAAAAAGATGTCCTAGGAGAAGTAACCATAGCAACGTGCCTCTCTCCACATCTCCGAGAGTTTTAATTTGGTTTAGTTTGATTTTTTTCTTCTTTTTTTCTACACTGTTTTTGCTCAAACGGAGCCCCATTCAAAGATGCATAAAGAGCATTCCTGAGCACGCACTGCACGCAGGCAAGAGACGCTTCTTGGCAAGTTTTTTTTTTTTCTTTTTCTTTTTTTTTCCCTTTTTTCGCGGGGGGATTACCGTGACTGATATCAGTGGCACAAACTCAAGTTGCTTTCATTATGGTCTGTCTGCAGCAAAACACATGTTCTGCCAGTAAAACATAAAAAAAAAAAAAAGATGACACCCAAGGACAAAAGTCAAGCCATTTTTCTCACTGAACCCTTCTCTTACATTTGCAGCAAAGCCCCCCGAGTGCAAATGCATGCATGCATGCGTGTGTGTGTGTGTGTGTGTGTGTGTGAGTGTGTTTAAATGAAGAAATCCGGCAAGACGAACGTTTCCCTGTCTTCGGGGTGTCGTGATGAATTCACAGGATCCACAAGTGAGGTTTACTCAAGGTTAGTAGGAGAACAAAGCACTGGCACGTTAGCACGAGGCTACCATTGCGTTCCAAACAGGCGTCAGACACACTCTGCCAGCCCCCACACCCCCCTACCACTCACCGCCCCCACGCACATCATCTGACTTAGCGATGCATGCCGCACTCTTTATCAGCCTGTGTCTCCTCAGCAGGGGGGCGGAGAGAAGTGGATGGGGCGCTTTCTCTTATTCACTTACACGGAGGTGCCATGACACTGTGGTATGATTAGGCATGCATGAGATTAGGAAGGGAACGAATTCATATGCATGCGCTGACATGATAAGTAGTCAAAACATTAATACACACGCACACGCGCGCACACGTGCACGTACACAGGCACGTCTAGCATGCAAGCTAAAAGCTTCGATTTGAAGGCAACCACCAAAAGGAGCACATCAATAATGCAGGCGCTCACTGATTCAGGGCTTTTTAGCTGCATTTTTTTTCCTTCTTCTTTGCCAGCATATTCATCCTTTGTCGTTAGCGAAATACATCACATTGCTTTGGAGCAAAGTTGGCCCAGTGAGACAGAGCACTGCAGTATATGATAATATGGCCTGGAAGCACAGGAAGGCCACAAGGAGGTCTGACCTTTTAGGCACATGTCAAGATGGAATGACTGACACACAGGGGAGAACGAATGCAGCAAACTCATCACGCAGCAAATGAGATTCAGGAACAGTGGCAATGTCAACACATTAAAGGGGCCATCAGCTTTTATTAATCCATTTATGCATTATCTATAGGCTGCTGCATGAATGTATTATTGATTATCAAACAGACAATATTGGTCATTTCAAATAAGAGACCCTCTACACCAGCAGCTCCTCCCCACATCCAGTTTCTTATGCAAAGCTTTAATAATAAAAATGTACCAGCAATGCCTGTTTTGCACCACGGCTAGCTCGTTCACAGAATGAACATACATTTACATTTACAGTCTGATACAAAACCCAATTTCTGTCAGAAAATAAAAGGTAAAAAAGGGTTTGCTGCTCCACTGTCAAGCATTGTACAGTTTGAAATGCCGACTCAGACCAGACCAGGCAGAGTAGTTGATTTTTTCTAGCTTTTAACTCCAAAATCATGCAAATTTGTCTACAAGTGGGTTGCTATGCAATACTTAGTAAATTTAGTTAATTACCTGAATGGAACATCATGCCACAAAACACATGGGTCCAGATTAATCCTCCCTCAAATCAGCCCAGTAATACTGAGATAAATTCCTGGCTCGTCTTCTCAGGCTAAAGAAGTGACTTCCTTTATGTCTCCACCTAAAGTGTGTGCATGCTACACAATAATCTTGTTTTATTGATTTGATAACGTATATTTTTATTTACTAATATTTTAAAGTATTTTCTGAAAAAATACTTTATAGAATAAAGTAACTATATTCTGAATACTTTTCAAACTAATTTGAACAGGCTCAGTTTCTGTATTCAGAATATATATTCCAAATACTTACATTCCGTTACATCCCAAACTTGGAGGTGTGATGCTAATGTATGAAGCTTGTAATTACTTTCATCACTCCTAGTGCATCATGCATAATAATTAAACACACACTTCAGTAAAAATGTGCCAAAAATTAGGCAAAAGTGAACTTCGTGATGGCGGCTACTTTTTGTAGTTACGCTGCAGAGTTTTGTCCATTTTATTTATATATCATGGAATAGCGGAAACCACATAAGCACACCTAGCCAACTCAAGTCAAATCTAATTGAGATTACTTAGTAACACTGAAGCCAGTGTGTGACTGGTCTTGCAAATTGCATGATGCTAATTAATGGTGTATAACTACATCATCCTTGTAGCTGCAGAGCAATGCAAAAAAGAAACCTCAGCACCATGTCTTGGCTGATCAACCATGTTTGGGGTAAAAGGAAAATTGCATAAATGTGATTTTTGTATGACTTCATCTTTAAAGAGCCTCTGCCTTACTGAATACATGGAGAAATGCATGGAATCATCTACCTATGATACTGTCAAGGACGACGGACAAAAGATTTTTGCAGCTGAAAGCATAAATAAACGCCGCAGATTAAGCGGGGGAAGTAAACAAGAAGTGTGCATGTCTAACAAGACCCTATTTGTATGAACTCCAAAATGAGTTCTTTTGGTTTAGTAATAACAATGCGCCATATGTACCCAACAACAGACGTCCTATTCTCACTTTTTTTTTGCTGGGTTTATAATTTATTTCCAAACAGGCTGCCATTTAAAAAGCTATTTTGTATATTTTAAACATCCATGCGCTTGCATTGAAAATGTGTGGATGGTACGGATGTCTCGTCCATCTGTCTCCACCTCGGGTTCACCATCCTCATGTGTGCCTGTCCCTGTGCGACCCGCTCAGCTTGGGCAGAGCCAGAGTGGCACACTGACGCCCCCGAACCGGTCGCCACACTGGGCATGGCCTGAAATGTCACCATCTGTCAGCTCAGAGTGCGTGAAGAAAGAAAAAAAAAGGGAAAAAAAGTCCCCTCTTAGTGGCAGCTTAATGGAGCAGCTGTACAGAAAAAAGGTCTCCATCTCCCCTCAGCGAAGCTTGAATATTTATCAGTGTGACTCGCTTCCACTCTGCTGTTCTCCTCTCCGCTCCAATCCCTCGCTCACTCTGTTTGTTAGCAGCCCCGTTATACAACTCCCCCATCCCATCTCAGCAACAACAGGCACCTCTTTAAACACTGCGGCCGAGCCGCCTCTCGATCACAATTCAATTCATTTCAGCCCGAGCTCGAGGCCTGGCCGTGTGCTCTGGTGCCATCTGAGGCATGTCTGTTAAAGGCCGAGAAGAAAAACAAACTCGCATTTCTCGTTTATGACTTGTTTTTCTAAATGATAAACACTTTTGATATAGTACTTTGGATTTGACATTTGAACGCAATATAAAATATGTGCTGCTGACTATGTATAGTGCATAAAGGTCCTCGTAGGAAATGTCTGTGACTTTGTGCCTTACAGCAACTCATTGTTTTTGTGATGTCACAAAATCCAGTGCATTTCCATAGCCTAAATCTGCCTGTTCAGACTTCAACAGGTTAGCCTCACCAATACAAACTGAAATGATAGGGAGGATTTAAGCATTTACAAATTATTATTTACATATATGAGTCATAAAGGTACAGTAAAAAAAAAAAGGTCATGTAAAAAGTAACTAAAAAAAGGGAACTAATAATAAAATGTAGGATATGGGCCCTTTAATGTATTTATGTCCATGCTCCTCGCATTGAATTGGCTGATATGGCGCACATTACATCATTAAAGTGTGTCTACAAGGCTTTAAATCTTAGTCTAGACCATTGCGCTTTTATCACGGGTCCATCAAATCGCGTGCAATTTGCAAAACTGCCTCTGACAGAGGTTGCTCCTCGGCATCTCGTACCACATTGTCAAGAACAGTCAAACACTATCAAGACAAAGCACAGAGACAAAGAGCAATAACACTTCCTAATGCGTCTGCGTCCTCTCATTATGGAAGGCTGGGTTAAAAAGGCACATTACATCCCGTTCTGGGACGGCGCACTCCATCCAGCTTCCACTTTGGAGCCAAAAGCAGACAAACAAACAGCAGCTCGGCATTCTTGCGCAGTAATGTGCCGGGTGCTGACAGCTTTAGATTAAAGCAAAAACTATTCTGACTGAAGAGCGCTACAAACATATCCCCGCTGTGCGAGGGACGATGCAGAGAGCCCGGGCATTTAGACTTTCTAAATGCCGCAATCTCATTTGCAAGCTGGAGCAGAGACTGCATCAATCTGCAGGCAGGAAGAGGACGCAAGCCCGCCCTGCAGGAAAGGGAAGAAATGGGAGCGAGGAGAAAGAGAGAGCGAGAGAGAGAGAGAGAGAGAGAGAGAGAGAGAGAGATGTCACAGGAGACGTAATCCTTAAGAACTGGGCCTAAAAAGACGCACCCAAAATTACCCTGGAAAAGTAGGCAAGGCAGCCAGAGACAGACACTCTTTGGCAGCTCACTAATCAAATGCTGAATCCAAGTGTCCATCCTTATGTTGATTTCAGGCCTTAGTCCTCAAGGATGGGAGATGATGTGTTTCTGCTTTGGGAGGCAGCAGGACATAACGTCTGGACATGAATGAGATTTTGTTTATGAGTGGTGGAAGTGGTTCAGCAGTTAAGAACACAGCACTACTGCAAGAGCTGAATTTGCTTAAAATGCAAATGCAGAGGTTCTTTTTTATTAAGTTGGCACAACTTCTTTTATGTATTTATTTTTTTACAGTGTTCTGCTGACATCACGTATTAAGTATGTGCTAAGAGCCCGATCAATGGATGGATGGCCACTCAAAATATGAAGAAATTAAGTTCTGCTGCATTTAGAGAGTGAATCTAATGAGCAACATTACTTTCTTTAGAACTTTTCACACAACTACCTGAAGCGGTGCATAAATTAGACCACAGACATAAAATTACAGCATTTTAATTACAGCATTAGCATTATAAGCATTATTAAAAACCATTCTGCCCTATTTACACTTCACTCCTAAATGAAATTTAAACCTGTTACACCTATTTCCTATTCAATTATCTAACTGTATCTTCTAGATTACATTTTAATTGAACTATATTTTAATCACATATATATTAAGGATTTTCATCTGCAAAGATAATGAGTTTATTCTTCTCCCAAAGCAAGAGACTGTAGGAACGTGGATTCTCAAGAAGGAACCCAAACAAGTTCTATGACCCGTTTTACATCTGATCATTTGATATGTATGTATAACTCAAGTATCTGGATGATACATAGATTGGCCTTATATGCATGAAAATGCAGGTGTGAACTCACCCAACATTTAAAACACATTAAAATCTGATTACTCAAACCACTTCAAGAGACTGCCTGAGACCCATACTATGAAGGCACTTAACCCTGATGTTCTACTTATGGGGAAGAGGCCACCCTCTGGACTGCTCCTTCTCCTGACATGAGTTTCTTCTGTGACTTTGTTGGCCTTCAGTTGATGTGGTCAGCCTGAATGAAGCTGGGATTTGGTTAACCTCTACTTCGCGTCATAATACTTCACCATGTCGCTACAATACACTGCTTTTTAAGGCATGCAGCTTGTGATGGTGGTGATTGGCACATGAGGCTAATTTTCCACACAGCTTCTTGTAAACACTGGCTGCTGTTGTAAAGAGGTGACCAGCGCTCTGCAAATTTTGTGTAGAACACAAAAGTATATTAGCAGATTTGCAAATTATGTGCCACACAGCAAGTCATATTTCCATCAGAGTCGCTTTTCACTACAAAGTGCATGTGGTTAAACTCTCAGCAGATTATAATCCAAATTCAAGTCAAATGAAACTACCAGGAATAAACAGGGTCTAAATAAGAGACACTAAATAATACATCAGTCCACCCTCTTATATTGTGTAGGTCCTCCTTGTACCAACAAAACAGCTCTGGTCCATCGAAGCATGGACTCCCCAAGACATCTGAAGGCATGGTGTGGTATATGGAAATAAGACATTAGCAGCGGATCCTTCAAGTCCTGTAAGTTGCGAGGTGGCCTTCTTGGATCTTACCACTTTGCCCAGCACATCCCACAGATGCTCAGTTGGACTAAGATCTTGAAAGTCAACATGCTAAACGCTGTCATGTTCCTCAAATCATTCTTCAACATTTTTTGGAAAGAAGTTTGAAAGGATGCAATATCCTGATGAAAGAGGCCTCTGCTAAACACTGCAAGGTCAAACCAAAAGACAGCTGGTAGCCTGATGGTTAGGGAGTTGCCCCTGTGATCAGAAGGTTGTGGAATTGAATGCCAGGGGCACCACTGAGGTACCCTTTAGCAAGGTACCGTCCCCACACACTACGCCCCGGGCGCTATTGTCAGCTGCCCACTGCTTCACTCAGGTGAATGGGTTAAATACAGAGGACAAATTTCACATTGTGTGTTGTGGTGCGTTCACATGTGACAAATGGTTCACTTTCACTTCATTAGGGAACATTGTTGCCATGAAGGGATGTACTTGGTCTGCAATAATGCTTAAGTAGGAGGTACATCACAAAGTAGCATCCACATGAATGCTACTATGTGGTTTTGCAGAAGGACATTGCCCAGAACATCATGCTGCCTCTTTTGACTGTTTTGTTATGTGCCGTGGCACGCTGTGTTGTGTCTGTGGTCTTTTGTTTTTTGGTTTACGTGTATAGTTTGTGGACGGTCCCTTGAATTCCCCGACTTCGCAAGGCGGATTGGCTGATCACCTACGTCGTGCCCTATTGGTGGATCCAAGCTTCAACACCCGCCTCCAGACCTATGAAGCC
>JBBPCZ010136068.1:0-21470 GCA_037974445.1 Brycinus macrolepidotus | reverse complement strand
AAGAAAGGACCAAGAAAATGTACATCCATGAGCCGATGTACATTTTCATCGCTGCTTTACTCTGCAATTCTCTTTTTGGAACAGCTGCTGTTTATCCTAAACTCCTGAGTGATTTTCTGTCTGAAAAACAACTTGTCTCTCGTGAAGCTTGTATCTTTCAGGGCTATTTGGTCTATACATATGCTGCCTCAGAGTTCACACTGTTATCAGCGATGGCCTACGACAGATATGTGTCCATATGTAAACCTTTACAGTACGCAGATCTCATAAAAATGTCCACAGTCAAAAAGCTCTTGTTTATGTGCTGGTTTGTACCATCCTGTGAAAATGGCATATCAATAATATTTACTTACCGACTTAAGCTGTGCAGATTTACATTAAACAGAATATACTGTAGTAATTATGCAGTTGTTAAATTAAGCTGTGAAAACACATCTGTAAATAATATATATGGACTGTTTCTGTTAGTTCTTGTTGTGTTTCCTCCGGTGATCTTCATCATCTTTTCCTACATCAGAATACTCAAAGTTTGCTTAAAAAACTCTAAAGAATTCAGAAGAAAAGCTCTGCAGACCTGTTCCCTCACCTTTTCATCTTCATCAGTTTCTCTGTTACCTCATGTTTTGAAATTATCAACAGCAGGTTAGAAGGAAATGTACCTCATATTTTTGCCATGATAATGTCTGTTGAAAATGTAGTGATTCCTCCTTTGATTAATCCTGTTATTTATGGATTAAAACTGCAGGAGATTTGGAACAGGATCAAACAAATAATTTGGAGAGAGAATACTCTTTTAAAGATTTTTTTAGACTGAAACTCTAAATAAACTGTGTGTTATGAGACTTGATTGTCTTAGGAAGGTCCTGTTCTACTAGAGATCAGATTTTTGTTTTAATTATGTTATATTTAAATGGTTATAATCCTATAATCAAAGTTAAACTGGATGAAATACAAAAAATATTATGTTTCTTTATCTCCCGCACTGGAAATATGATAATCTCACAAAATGACCTCCAACCTCCAACACTGTTCAGTATCGCTTCATCTTTGACCCCTAACGTAAAGGCAAATATTACCAATACCATCTTCTTACTGCTACAGGTTCTGCTGATTTTCTTCACAGAGCCTGGTGTTGTTTCATGAGATATTCTACCATAAAACTGTGTAAAACTATTTACAAATATGTAAACCTATGTATCAACCATAAACTATTATCAGTCAGTTTTAGTATTGTACAAACAGGGGCAGATTTGAACTTTAAAGCCTCTGAACAGCTCATTGATTAAACCACTTCTTGTGTGGTTTTGGGATGCCTGTATCACCTACACCCAAAACCATCTCTGCTGACAATCATGCAGCGCAGAGACCAGTGATAATAGGTTAAAGTCTAATCATCTAAAAGAAAAAAGCAAATAAGATGTGCTTCTCGCAAAGTAAAAAAGAACATCAGAAGATAAGACAAGTCTAAGTGGTTAATTGTATAGAATGAAATAAGCAAAATAGACAGAAAAACTCTTTTCCAGGCCTCTCTAATAGCCCAGCGATTGCTTTAGGCAGACTGCTAGACATGCTCCAGCCAGCAGAGGAAGGCAGAGGCAAGTCTGATGCCCTCTCCTGTCAGTGGGAGCCTGATTCCATAGACAACCTGCCTAAGTCTGACCCAGAGCCCTCCAAATTTTTACCATCGGGTTAAAGGTATTTTAGTGGGGGCATTCATGACCCCTCACGGCCCATCCAGGGGCCGCCCAGACCCTGGAGGATTGTCAGCAGAGGTGGTTTTGGGTGTGGGTAATACAGTCAAAAGCAGTTCTGGAGGCCTGAGGTGGGCCGGGATGTCTGGGCTTTCATGGTAGCCTGCCAGGTTTGTGCCTGTAATAAAGATCCCAGGAGAAAATCTGCATTGCCACTTCAATCTCTGCTGTGATCTCACCTGGCCCTCAGTTTTGTTAAGGGGTTACTGCCATCCCAGGGAAACACTGTTATTCTGCTCATGATCACCCACTCTTTCTAAGGTGTCAAGTTGACTTGCTTTGCCAAAATTTTAGCCAAGGAAACAGCAGAGCTTTTGCCCCAACATGTAGTTCTGGTGCATGGGATACCCAATGACATTGTGTCAGACTGAGATGCCCAGTGCCCAAACTGTCTAGTCCTGTTTTGGAGGGTGTTTTGCCAGCTACTGATGACATCAACTAGCCTCTCATCTGATTTCCAATCCTGGTCTAACAGTACAACAAAAAATGAAACAAGGAACTTTGTGCTCTGGACAATCTCCGTTGATAAGCTGTTGGTGTTCAGTTGAGAGTGATCACATCATGCCTTCCTGAAATCACACCCCTGGGGTGTGGTAGTGGTGATACTGGAGATGTTGCTCCTTGACCAGGAACTAAGAGGTCCAGCAGTGGAACTATGCATGCCTGTTCACACTGTCATCATGTCTGGAAGAAGACCTAAAAGGCCGTCTTGGTGGCCACACAACTCATTAAAGGATGATCATACTGTTAACTGTATTACTGTTACTGGATCTGACTGCAGCTATAGAACCAGTTTCCCATAGTATTCAGTTAGACCATATAACTTCCATTGGTATAAGTGAAATCCACCCACACCTGGTTTGCTTCATGCCTCTTGAGTTTTACTAAGTTTGTTCAGCTTAAAAGCTTCAGATCGCAGTCCACCCCAGTCACTAGTGGTGTTCCTCACTGTTCTGTTTTGGGTCCTCTTCTGTTTATTATCTATCTTCTACCACTTGGCAATATCTTCAGGAAATTTGGTATTCAGTTTCACTGCTATGCTAACGACACCCATCTCTACCTATTTTCCAAGCCTGACTCTGCCCTTCCACCCTTTGTCTTCTATGACTGCCTCCTTGAAATTAAAATTAGTTTTTCTTCTCATGGTTTTCAAACTTAATAGTGATAAAACTTGAGGTACCTCCTCATAGTTACAAAATCTACTCTTGCCAGATTTAACAGTTTTTCTCTGACAATTGAGAGTTCCACAATTTTTCCTTCTTCTTAGGTTAAGAACTTAGGTGTAATCCTCGACAGTGTCTTTTAAAGCCCACATTAATAATGTCACCCGGTCTGAATAGTTCAACCTATGTCATATAAAATGTCTCTGTCCTTTCCTCACACCTATCAGTACTGCTATCCTTGTACAAATTTTGATAATCTCACACATTGGTTGCTGTAATTCTATACTGGCTGGCCTCCCTCATAAGCTCCTGCAGAGGATTCAGTTGGTTCAGAATGCTGCTCATATTTTCATCAGAACCACTTTCATTGAACACATCTCTCTGGTACTTTTCAAACTTTACTGCCTCACAGTCATATTGATTTTTAAAATTTTGCTTTTAAGATTCAAAGCTTTTCATAACTCGGCACCTCCATATCTTTCTGACCTCTTACACATCTTCACATCTTCCCATACTCACTGATCTTCCAGTTCCAATCTACTCGCTCCGCCCTCTGCGTCTCTGCCCATGATGAGGTTTAAGCAGTTTCTTCTTGGATCAATAAAGTTTTTTGATTCTGATTCTGACCCTTTAGTTGTGCTGCCCCCATCTCTGGATGCCCCCATCAAGAAATGATTCTCAAGAAATTGATTCCCTTCTAACTTTCCTGCTTTCTTAGATTTGTACCAAGACTGCACCCATATTCAGTTTTGCACATTCGGCATTTTACATACTGTGTTTATTTTGTTGTGTATTTTTAGCGGGATTGCATTAGCAATCACACTACTGTTTTTCTAAAACCTTATTTTTATAAAGTCATTATTTGTATGTTTTATTATTATTATTATTATTATTTTTATAGCTGAAATTTGGCACTATTTGCCTCCACATCTCGTCCTATAGTTTTTGTAATCTTAGCAAGGTCCCAAAATTAAAACATTCATCAATGTCCAGTGTATTGAGCATGTATTCAACTTTTTGATTAGTTGATCATGGGCCAAGGACTGATCATTTCAAATATATAATTTCCCCCATAGACTTGAATCATAGAATGCGTGCCAAACTCGCCACACCCTTGAATGTGCACCCCATCCCCCCTTTTCAGCTTGTACAGGTCAGTTACGAAATGACAGACATGTCTCTGCTTGTTGTGGATTATTATAAATAATCAGCGTGTGAACGCTTGTTTTAGCGCTGTTAGCCAAATTGCTAGCCAGCTCAATTAACCAATTTGAGTCTGTGTCTTCACTTTTCTGGGTTGTAAATGTGATTATATTAATGACACTAAAATGTGGTGGTGTGACAGTGTAAGTTTTTGTGATAAACAGATTTGTTTTCTTTGAGCTTTAATGAGACTAAGGTACATTTGTTTAGAAGTGACAGCAACTTTTTCTCTGTGCTGTTTTAATCTCTGTCTGTCATGTCCATGCACCTAACCCCGCCCCCCCCAAATAATGATTTAGGCTGTAAACAGAGGGGCTCAGTGTCAAGAATAATGGCCAACAGTTAGCCCAGTGTAACATGGAGGATGAACCCAATCGTGAAGTAACACGAGAGACTAGGTAGTCCACGCACTTTGCTCTAAGAACGCTCTCTGAATAGAGTTGAGATTCCCACCTGGAATCCGCATTCTCACACACACTAGTAGATAACTAGAGTACTCACGGCCCTGAAGAGATGAAGCTTGTATGGTTAAAGGTGAGGACTCAATGACTGAGCAATGTCTACCTCCTTGACCTTGGCTTTTATACCATGTGATGCATATCACTTCAGTTTCCTTTTGCACGTCACGTGACTGGTGTGCGTGACGGAACCCCCTGCTCCAGGACCGTCAACAGACAGACCCAGCTGGGAGGATACCCGACGACGATAGTCCCGAATAAGGGTGGGATCCAAAATAAACTGACTAGGGACCCAGGACTGCTCCTCAGGACCGTAGCCCTCCCAGTCTACCAGGTACTGGACACCACGGCCCCCATGGCGTGAATCCAGGATCCGTCAAACGGTATACACAGGACCACCGTCCACAATCCGGGGGGGAGGGGCTTGGGGGGTAATAAAGTGAGGGGCAAGCTTCTTGGATTCGGTGCGTAGGTGAATGTTCTTGGTGGAGAGCCAAACCCTGTCTCCTACAAGGAACAACCATCCCAGAGGGTGCTGGCGGTGATGTTGGTTGACGTATCTTGAATTGGCCCGCTGGATGGCACTGCGGGCTTGCGTCCAGAGCCGAACCAACTCTTGGGCCGACAGTACATCAACCTCTGACTCTTGATGTTCAAACATCGGAGGTTGGAAACCGTGGCATACCTCAAACGGACTGAGCCCAGTGGCGGAGGAGATGTGAAGGTTGTGAGAGAGCTCAGCCTAGATGAGGTAGATGAGGCCCAGGAGTGCTGCTGATCAGCTACAAAGCATCTCAGAAAGCGTTCCAGGTGGTTTGCTCTGTCTGACTGTTCATCTGAGGATGGTACCCAGAGGAAAGACTGCAGGACGAATTGATCAGACGGCAAAAGGCCTTCCAGAATCTTGCAGTGAATTGAGGCC
This sequence comes from Brycinus macrolepidotus, assembly GCA_037974445.1. Taxonomy (NCBI): domain Eukaryota; kingdom Metazoa; phylum Chordata; class Actinopteri; order Characiformes; family Alestidae; genus Brycinus; species Brycinus macrolepidotus. The sequence goes on along the minus strand of JBBPCZ010136068.1, from coordinate 15,973 downwards.
TTCTGTCCAAGACGATGTCTTTGGGGAACCCATGCAAACGGACTACATGCTCCAGAATAATTTCAGCAGAAGTTTTAGCAGAGGGGAGTCCAGCCAGTGCCACCAAATGCACAGCCTTGGACAAATGGTCCACGATGGTCACAATGGTGTCCTTTCTGACTCCAGCAGACCGGTGACAAAATCCAATGCGATATGTGACCAGGGCCGATGAGGAACAGGTAAAGGTGTAAGGTCACCCGGAGATGGCTGATTTGAGGTCTTCGCCCTGGCACACACCGCACACGCCTGGACAGATTCTTTAACATCTTCGGCCATAGATGGCCACCAAAATGCCCTCTGAATGAAAGACAGCATCCTTCTATGTCCTGGGTGGCCAGAGATGGAAGAACAGTGCCCCCAGTGGAGAATATCCAGCCGCATAGCCGAGGGCACGAAGATACGTCTGCAGGAGGAGGTTCCAAGGCATGTGCTTGGTGGACATGATCTTCCAGCTCCCATTGCAGAGGCGAGATGATGAATTGTGGACGCAGAACAGGCGCAGGCTATGAAAGGTGGAAATCAAAGTGTTCAAAGAACAGAGCCCACCACGCCTGCCAAGGATTTAACTGTTTTGCCTGTTGAATCGTTCTGATTTGTCTGAAGGTTCTGATGGTCCGCCCGGACCGTAAATGGTTCACCGCCGCCCTGGAGCCAGTGACGCCATTCTTCCAGAGCCCACTTGATGGCCAACAGTTCACGGTCCCCTACACCGTAACGCTGCTGAGTGGGGTTAAATTTTCTGGAGAAGAAACTGCAAGGATGCAGTTTCTGGTCTGGACCTCACTGAGAGAGAATGGCTCCACGCCCACATTGGAGGCGTCCACCTTCACAATGAATGGTTTATTAGGATCCAGATGAAGAAGGATGGGAGCTGTGTTGAAGAGTAGGCATAACTGAAGGAAAGCTTGGATGGCAGCGACTGTGAAGTGAAATCCAGTCTTGATGGGTTTAGTGAGAGTGGTAAGAGGCGCTGCAACCGAACTGAAGCCCCTGATAAAGCATCGGTAGAAATTTGCAAACCCCAGAAAGTGCTGGAGATGCTTAAGTGACTTGGGTAGGGGCCAATTACGCACAGCTTCCAGCTTATGGGGATCCATGGCCTCACCCTTAGGAGATATCACAAACCCCAGGAATGTAGTGGAGCGCTGGTGGAAAGTGCATTTTTCCAACTTACAGTACAGTTGGTGGGCCAGCAACCTCTGAAGAACCACCCTCACATGCTGGATGTGTTCCTCTGAGGTCCTGGAGTATATAAGGATGTCTTCTAAATATACGTAAGTCCAACGACCCAGCATGTCCCACAACACGTCATTTATGAACTGTTGAAATACAGCGGGGCTGTTGCAAAGGCCGAAGGGTCTCGAAGTGTCCAGTGGGTGTTATGAATGCCGTCTTCCACTCATCACCCTCCCTGATGCGAACCAGGTTGTAGGCGCTCCGAAGGTCCAGTTTTGTGAAAATTGTAGCACCAGAGAAGGTGTCCAGCATGGTATTAGTGGAAGCGGATGCCTATTCTTCACTGTAATACGATTAAGCCCCCAATAATCGACCCGTGGACGGAGCCCACCGTCTTTCTTCTTCACAAAGAAGAACCGCATGGCGGCAGGAAAAGAGGAGGGCTGAATAGTACCCTGGCAAAGACCCTCCACAATGTATTCCTCCATAGTGTGCTGTTCTCCTGGTGAGAGAGAAAATAAACGGCCGTGGGGCAGTACCATGCCCGGCAGGAGGTCTATGGCCAGGTCATAAGGCCGGTGAGGAGGCAACCGGGCGGCACGTCTTTTACAAAAGACCTCTGCCAGGTCACGGTACGGGACGGGAATTGCCTCCACATCGACATTGGAGGCCTCGGACTCCCCAGAGTATGTCCCAGCCTTCGCCCGGAGACACAGCTCCTGACAGGTCAGGCCCCACTGAAGAATACGATTTGTCGTCCAGGAAATAAGCGGGTCGTGCCAGAGGAGCCAGGGGTATCCTAGGAGAAGAGGAGGAGAAGTGAGGGTAGTGACATAGAATTGAATGCTTTCTTGGTGACCAGAAATGATGAGAGTAAGAGGGGAGGTTTGATGCATAATGGGGCTACTGTCAAGGGCCCGACCGTCCACGGCGGTGATGTTTATAGGCTGGGATAATACCTCCAGCCCCACACCCAGCTCAGTAGCGAAAGCGCGGTCAATGAAGTTTCCAGCTGCACCCAAATCCACGAATGCAGCGGTCACGACCCGTTTGTGGCCCAACTGAATGTGGGTCTGAACCGTTAAACGGGAAACGGTCAGTGTGGTCAAAGAGATGATTATTGGACCAGGTGAGTTCCCCGCCCATTCACCTGGTCTGACCGTTTCCCAGACGGAGAGGGCAGACTGCGTGATGGTGCTTGGGGGAGGTGCAATAGGCACACAGGCCTCCACGATAGCACCTGTCCCTCTCCTCGGGGGTCAGAGAGGCATGCCCTAACTGCATGGGTTCCCCGTCCCCACAGTGGTCCACAGGAGGAGATGGAGAACCAACTGATGGTATATCCGGGGCAGATGGAACTGGCACTGTCGCCGTCTTGGTCCGAAGTGATGTGGGGGCAGGGTATGAGGAGCTGGCCTCGGACGGGAGCTCATCCGCTGGTCAATCTGGAGGCAGAGTTGGATAAGACTCTCCACAGTATTGGGGAGCTCCTGCCCGGCGAGTTTATCCTTCATCCGAGCAGCCAATCCCTCATAAAAGAGTCCCCACAGGTGGTTTGCACCACCAGGGTCCGGAACTCAACCGCATAGCGACTCAAGGACCAGTCTCCCTGTAGCAGGTGGTACAGGCGAGAGTCGGTCTCCACCTCACTATCTGGATGTTGGAAAGTGGACCTGAGTTGGCGGACAAACTCGGGATATGAATGGGCTGCATCCGTGTCTGCGCAAGCGACTCGTGCAGGGCTTGTCGTAAGGCCACGACATCCTGATTAAGCTCATCGATCATAGCTGTCTGTCGAGACACGGTGTCACACAAGGCGGTGAACTCTCACACACACACTAGTAGATAACTGGAGTACTCACAGTCCTGAAGAGATGAAGTTTGTATGATGCAGAAGTGCAGAAAATGCTGCAGTGCAAAGGAGAAAATAGGCCTCTAAACATCCCGTGACCGGAATGAGTCAAAAGTGTGGTAGTTTGAGTGTGATCCAGCCATTTTTTGCTCAAACTGACTTTTTTCTGCTGTTTGTACGGTTTAAAGAAATTTCCAGTCAGGAAGTAAAACCACACAAAACATTTAAATCAAGCAAACATTTTGAAATTGATAAACTGAAATATGTGAATTTGATGAGTAAAATAATTTTTCTATTCAAACCAAAGATGATTCACAGTTCATAAGCACAGTTCATAAGCAACAAATTAGAGACAAACACATTGACTTACCTATGCATTAATGAGTCCAAGAACCACTAAGGAATAAGTGTTTGTCCACCAGAGAGTGTATAAATACACACAGAGCTGTTTTCTCCAATACACAGAGGTCCTGGACTTTTACTGTGTCTTCACTCTTATGAATGTAATTAATGAAGCGTTTATTACATCAAACCACTGGCGTGACCTCTAACAGATCACATTGACTATTCTGTATATGGGTGACTTCATGGAAACTCATGGATTATTTTGCTAATGTCACATATTTATCTCTGGAAGGTCATGTAGATTTGGAAAAGTACAGATATGTTTATTTCTTAATCACTCTCACACTCTACATATTGATCGTTTGTTGTAATGCTGTTGTTATTTCTGTCATATTTACAAACAAACGTCTCCATGAGCCGATGTACGTTTTCATTGCTGCTTTACTCTGCAATTCTCTTTTTGGAACAACTGCTCTTTATCCTAAACTCCTGAGTGATTTTCTGTCTGAAAAACAGCTTGTCTCTCGTGAGGCTTGTATCTTTCAGGGCTATCTGGTCTATACATATGCTGCCTCAGAGTTCACCCTGTTATCAGCGATGGCCTATGACAGATATGTATCCATATGTAAACCTTTACAGTACGCAGATCTTGTAAAAATGTCCACAGTCAAAAAGCTCTTGTTTATGTGCTGGTTTGTACCATCCTGTGAAAATGGCATATCAATAATTCTTACTTACCGACTTAAGCTGTGCAGATTTACGTTAAACAGAATATACTGTAGTAATTATGCAGTTGTTAAACTGAGCTGTGAAGACACATCTGTAAGTAATATATACGGACTGTTTCTGTTAGTTGTAGCTGTGTTTCCTCCGGTGATCTTTATAATCTTCTCCTATATCAGAATACTCAAAGTCTGTTTAAGGAACTCTAAAGAATTCAGAAGAAAAGCTCTGCAGACCTGCTCCCCTCACCTCTTCATCTTCATCAGTTTCTCTGTTACCTCATGTTTTGAAATGATCAACAGTCGGTTAGAAGGAAAGGTACCTCATATTTTTGGCATGATAATGTCTGTTGAAAATGCTGTTATTCCTCCTCTGATTAATCCTGTTATTTATGGATTAAAAATGCAGGAGATCTGGAACAGGATTAAGCGAATGATTTGGAGACCCTTGTGCAATCTTTTTAGACTGAAACTCCAAATAAACTGTATGTTATGAGTCTTAGGATGGTCCTGTTTTACCAGAGATCAGAGTGTAATTCTACTTTGTGTGTTTTCCACTTTTCTAAGACTCATTCTGGAAATGTGGAGCTCTTGATTATCATGTGACCGCCATAAATATTGAAATGGTCCAGGATGGATGTACATCTGATCAGGCTGAAGCACACTGAGGCACTGAGGTCTGTTTACACTCGCTCCAAAATCTCTGGCTGTAGTTCACTCAAATATACCTACTATATTCCTGTTTATGTTTTTTATTATACTTAGACCATCTTTTTACTGACATTGTTTGAGGTTTATTGTTCTGTAAAGAGCATGATGTTACGGTGCTGAAGATTCATACGTTTTAATTTTGTGTTCAGCTCAAAAACACACAAATTTTAATACTCAGTGGCATTCTACCAAACAACTGTGTAAAACTATTTAAAAATATGTAAAACCGTATGTCAAACTATTTTCAGGTAGTTTAATTACTGAAGATTTTAACTTAAACCAAAGCCTCTGAATGGATCATCGATTAAAAAAATTCTGTGTATTTCTGGGATGCCTGTATCACTTACACCCAAAACCACCTCCGTTGACTATCCTGTAGCACAAAGACTGCTGATAATGAGTTAACGTCTAATCATCTGGAATAAATAAATAAAGAAAGTGTGCATAAAACAGATGCTAACAGGTGTTTAAAATGAAAGCTGAGGCAAATGTATTTATGTAGCACAGAAAAAAATACAATGTGGTTAATTGTATGAAATGAAATAAGACAAATAGACAGAATTACTCCAGTCTTTTCCAAGTCTCTTTAAGAGCCAAGCCTTGTTACTGGCAGACTGCTAGACACACTCTCAATCAATGCATACACCAAATAGGTATAACGCCTGAACATCTGCAAGACCAGATGGGTGCTTTTCTTTGCCCAGTTCAATGTTGTTTTGTTCTAGTGGCCACACACAACAAATGCCAAGCCTGATGCCCTGTGCTGCCAGTGTGAGCCTGATTTCATGGACAACCTGCCTAAGCCTGATCCAGGGGGGTGCCCACCAGGTTGTAACCAAAAGTATTTTAGTAGGGACATATATCACCCTTCATGGCCCATCCAGGGTTCACCCAGACACTGGAGATCTTACAAAGGCAGTTTTGCTGGCCCCCATGTGGACCAGGATGTCTGGGCCTTCATGGTAGCCTGCCAGGTTTGTGTCTGCAATAAAGATCCCCAGACAAAACCTACAGGACTACCTCAAACTCTGCTGTGGTCTCACCTGGCCCTCAATTTCATTATGGGGTTACTGCCATCCCGGGAAACACTGTTATTCTGCTCATGATTGGCCACTTTTTCAAAGGTGGCAAGTTGCCCTGCCTTGCTGAAATTTCAGCCAAGGAAACAGCAGAGATTTTGCCCCAGCAAGTGGTTCAGGTCCATGGGATACCCAGCAACATTGTGTCAGACTGAAGTGCCCAGTGCCCAAACCATCTAGTTGGTTTTGGAGAGTGTTTTGCCAGCTACTGGGGGGATCAGCTAGCCTCTCATCTGATTTCTAATCCTGGTCTAATGGCCAGAATGAAAGAATAAATCAAAATCTTGATAGTACCCTGTGGTGTCTGGCCTTCTCAAGTACTCCCACCTGTGTGGATCACCTGTTCTGTGCATTATATTCTGATAACACCTTGTAGAACTTGTGCTTGGGCATGTCACCACTCGAGTGCCAGTTTAGGTCATTTCTGACCCTATTCCCAGACAAGGTGGCTGAAGTAAGAGTCCCAGCAGCAGAACTGTTCATGCCCAAAAAATTGTGTTTCCTCTCAAGTCCCTGAAACTCCCCATTCCTCTCTCTCTCCCTCTTTCTGCTGGGAAAACTTATTTTTTGGTTTTGGTTTTACATTTTGCTCTGTGTGTTGTCTTCCCCATTAGCTGAATGGGTTATACAGCTGCCTTGTAACACCTGCATTGTGAGTTTGATCCCTGGCCACAGCTGGCTCTAACCCTGTTGTTCCCTTCAGGCTTACTTCTCTTTCCCTCTTCAATCTGCTTACTTTTTGGGTCCATCATTTATTTTGGAATGGTGTCGCGCTCAGGGTATGCCAATCTGTTACACCCCCTCTGTGTGGAAGAACATCACCTAGTTGTAATTCAAAATAAAATAAAATAAGGACTCAGTTATAAACTAGTTCTCATTATATGAATTGTAACACTAATTCAGAAATGTCAGAATCCTAAGTCTTTCCTCTGGTTGGTTTTGGTGTCTTGTGTACATGTGTTGGCATCTGGAGGAAACGTGTGTGGACCCTATAACCCTAAAAACTGTTGGATTGTTTTGGGCGTCCCAGGTTCTTTTAATGGTCAATGGTGAGGCGGGTGTGTAATGCTATAGCAAATTTTACTGAGACAGAGTAAAGGAGATGGGCAGAAGATGTTACACCCATCTCTCCCTGTGCCCCGAAAGACCCAGAGAGGCTCCCTTTAATAAGGTGTTCACTGTACATGCCAGAGATTAACAGGAGATTCTGAAGGTCAGCAGGCCTCTCAAATCAAGTTACACATAGTTAAGTGTCACACCAGGAGTTTCAGATTTATGTAGAACAGACCAAAACGTGGTAAAATAAATAAATAAAACAGAGACCCAGGAATCAAATCCAGGTCCCCTTGTACGGGCCAAAAGTTAACTGGGCGAGCCAACCACCAAGAACGAGGAATGGAACCAATTGCAGAACACGTGAAAAGTTAAGGGAAAAATAGAGAAAGAGCTCAGAGGAAGCTAAAAGAAAGCAGGAGAATGCTGTCTAAATCCTGAAAGCTGGAACTTACAGAATTTACAGAAAAAGAAGTTGCTTTCTAACTTGCCGTTCTAGGACCACTAAAGAGGAGTAAGTGCCAGGAGTTCCCACTGGGCTACCCCTCACTACCATGGGGAGGCTGGGGCTGAGGGACAGCTGGGGGCTCAAGAGGAGAAAAATAACAACAACTACAACCACCAGGATTCAAACAGAGGACTGGAGAGAGTTTTTTATTTATCAATTGTTATTATTTAAACACTGACACAACATGCAACTCAAGCATTAAGACTTCAAGAGGCCCAGACACAGTAGGAGGCAACTCAGTTCCCAAATTATCGGCTCAATCAAGTGCACGTGCCAGATCAACCAAGCCTGAGAACTGGGGTGTGAGAGCTCGTCAATGGTGATGCTGGCTGCCCTGATTGCTATAGAAGAACTGGATGGTTAGAGCAAATTATCTGTATTATAGTTTTCAGTGAATCTGCATTTTGTCCTTGAACCCCAGAGACCTATGTCCCCCTCAAAACATACTCTACCAGAACTCCACCACTACTTTTCTCCATAGGTTCCCAACCCTGGTCCAGGAGCCCCCTGCTCTGTAGACTATAGTGCTTCCCTTCATTTACACACTCTCATCAATGCAATAAGAGCTTGTTGATGAGCTGATTAGTTGGATGTTGTGTTGAGAGCAGGAAAATAAAACAAAAAATTTGCTGAGAATTTGGGCCCCAGGAGCAGGGCTGGGAACCTATGCTCAACTCGATTCCAGCTCTGTACATAAAGCGCAGTGCTAGAGATGTCTCATTTTTGGAGTACATGTTTAAATATTGTGCCAATTGCGCCAACAATGATTTGTCTTGTTGAAGCTCCTGTAGCACGGTCAGGGTTCACTTTATGTCTTTCACCTTTTCATTAAAACGAGGTTCATAAATAAAAACAAACTTCAGAAGAGCATGCATCATATACATGCTCTTCTATCCATGAGTATCCATGAGCAAAGAAAAAAAAATCAGAGCTTCCTGGGCTACGCAGTGCATTTTATGATGGCTACATAATACGTATAAAGCAGTTTTGGTGAGGTGGTGTTTTTGCATTCAGGCTTGAAAATCCAGTGTTATGGCGAATTCCATGGAATCGAATAAGAATTTCATCAAATGTGTTGGCAAATGTGATGAACTGAACTTCAGTTCAATGAAATTTCAGATTGAATTAAACTGAGCCATTCAGGGTTAATCTGCATTCAAAATTTTTTATTTTCCTTTAAATGGTTGACTGCAATTGTTGATTCACTAATTACAGTAAAATTTATAAAGTAATTACAACAAGGGTTAATCTTTATTACATTACATTACATTAATTTGGCAGATGTTTTTCTCCAAAGTGACTTACAATGTTTTGACATCTATGCTATAATAAAAACCTAACAATATTTCTAATGTTTCATGTATTCAATCAGATATCAACAAGCAAGTGTTCTATTACAATATGAGTTATAATCATAGATTGTTTTAATTATTATTTTAAAAGAAAGCCATTCGTTAAGAGGATTAAACTGATGAAAATCTAAAAAGAGGTCTTCTGCTTCCAAGAAAATGGCTTCTTAATTTTTTTTAAGATCTCCTGCAGTTTTAATCCATAAATAACAGGATTAATCAATGGAGGAATAACAACATTTTCAACAGACATTATCATGGCAAAAATATGAGGTACATTTCCTTCTATTCTGCTGTTAATGATTTCAAAACATGAGGTAACAGAGAAACTGATGAAGATGAAGAGGTGAGGGAAGCAGGTCTGCAGAGCTTTTCTTCTGAATTCTTTAGAGTTCCTTAAACAGACTTCGAGTATTCTGATATAGGTGAAGACTATGAAGAATACTGGAGGAAACACAGCAATTACTAACACAAACAGTCCGTATATGTTATTTACAGATGTGTCTCCGCAGCTCAATTTCACAATTGCATAATTGTTACAGTATATTCTGTTTAATGTAAATCTGCACAGCTGCAGTCTGTTTGTTAAAATTACTAATATACCAATTTCACAGGACGGTATAAACCAACATAAAAACAAAAGCTTTTTGACCGTGGATATTCTTATAAGATCTGTGTACTGCAATGGTTTACATATGGACACATATCTGTCGTAGGCCATCGCTGATAACAGGGTGAACTCTGATATGCCATACACATAAATGCAGAAGGCCTGAAACATGCAGGCCTGGTAAGAAATAACTTGTGTTTCAGACAGAAAATCACTCAGGAGTTTTGGATAAAGAGCAGTCGCTCCAAAGAGAGAATTCAAGAGTAAGGCAGTAATGAAAATGTACATTGGCTCATGGAGACGTTTGTCTGTGTACACAATAAATATTACTGTACCATTAAAGCAAACAATAAATACGAAGACTGTGAGAGCAATCACAAAATAAAAGTATTTGTAAATCTGCAAGTCCACATGCCCCTCCAAAAACAAGTGCGTGAGATTTGAGGGATAATCCATAACTTCTTGTGAAATAATCCATAAATTTCCAAGAACACTGGATTTGTCTGCAGGATCTGGTGGTCACACCATTGCTGAGCTTTTCATTCTGTCAGGTGTCATCAAGGTTACCTCACAAGAGAAGATGTACTGTGGCTGTGCAGTTATGCTGTGATGAAGACAGAGACTTCATGTGTATTTATATACTCTCAAAGAGGTAAAAATAAATATGACACTGTTGCCTACCAACTGATTGACAGATCCAGGCCCATTTTGTTTCTATTGCAGCATTGTGTAATGCTCATGAACTGCAAATTTCCATGGGATTAGGTAAAGAACACAGAAGAACAAAACATTAATTTTATGGGCAGACAGGGTATATTGGAGTAAAGTGTTGTTAATGTTGATTTTCATGAAAAGGAATGTCTACACATGGAGCAGATTTTCTTAAATGGATAACGCACCACTGAAATAGATTTGTAGTAGTTTCCTGAATCAGAATAAGGCTTTAAATATGGCTTACAGTGAAAATGACCTCAAGACTCTTGTCCGTGGAATGTCATTCTGCCAGATGCTCACTAGAGGGTGCTTAAATCACCCTGATCAATGGTGATTCAGAGAAATGAAAGACCCTTGGCCACCAAGTTATGTCAAGTCCGTTTATTGTCATTTCAAGCATACACAATGCGCAGTGAAACCAAACAACACTCCTCCAGGTCCATTATGCAACAAAAGAACAAAAACAGAAACTTCACAAGAACACTTCACAATTGTAGACAGGACAAAAGATAAGATAAGATAAGATAAGATAAGATAAGATAAGATAAGATAAACCTTTATTAGTCCCACAAGTGGGAAATTTGCATTGCTATGGCAGAAAGTGGAGAGTACAAAGGTAAGAGCAGCAGAAAGTGGCAAAACAATAGATTAAAAGCTATACAACACAATAAGATAAATTAAAAAAGTAGACTTTACAACTAATACAAAAAGTATAAATAGGCATTTGTGTGTGTATGCTAATATATGTGTTTATATACACCTATATACGTATGTGTATAAGTTGCACATGTTGTACCAGAATATTGCATACAGAGAAAAATATTGCACAAAATACACAAAGTGCAAACAGAAAAAGAGAGCAGGAAAAAGACAAGAGAAACAAAACAATAGGACAAGACAACATTTAGTGCAGACAGCTACAGTACCAGTTTGAATGAATACAATATTATGACATAATCTCATGCCTGCTTGAAAGAAACAGCATGATGGAAGAAAAGGACTAACAACCGCAGTGAACCACGTCAATATCGACCTGTGGACAGGGTCAACCAGAGACCCAAGTCTCGTCGTACCCTGCTGAGAGTCAGGCTCATGGTCCATGTCTGGTTGGTTTCTACAAATAACCCCTGGATGTTAGCATTTTCTTTAAGGAAAGGTTAATGGTATCTGCCAGACACTTTTTACTCTTTTTTTTACATTCTCCAGCTTACTGACATTCAGGAATTCTAACATATGTCTGCCAAAGTTACCTGAGATCCTCCATCTCCACTCTCCATCATAAATGTCGGCCCATTACCTCGAGGTGGATTTCAACAGGACTGAGCATGTCTGGATATACCCTAATCAATCATATTGTTAAAACCACATGAATAACATTGTGTAAGTCCCCCTCATGCCTCTGCTCTGTCTTTTAAGTCCTGTAAGTTGCAAGGTGGGGCCGCAATAGATTTGACTTGTTTGTTTAGGACGTCCCACAGATGCTCAATTGGATCAAGATCCTGAACGATTCCTGAACAGTGTTTGCAGTGGGAGCAGGTCATCCTGCTGAAAGAGGAACTGCTATTAGGACCAGCGTCTCCATGAAGGGCTGAACTTGGTCTGCAGTGTTTAGGTGTCAAAGTAACGTCCACATTATTGCAGGACTCAAGATTCTCCCAGAGCATCACATTGCCTCCACCACCTCACCTTCTTCTCATAGGGCCTCCTGGTGCCGTCTCTTCCCTGGGTAAGAAACACACACACACACACACACACCATTAACCACACACACACACACACACACGCCTGGCTGTCCACATGTTGTAGAAGAAAACTTGATCCGCCAGACCAGGCCTCCTTCCTCCATCGCTCCATGATCCGGTTCTGATGTTCATTGTAGGTGGATTAAAGGTTCCAAAAGAGTTGCAGCATGAGCACTCTGACCAGTCTGCAGCTACACAGCCCCATACACAGCATAGGACACTGCACTGTGTGTTCTGACCCCTTTTATCAGTGCAGCATGAACTTCTTCAGCAGTTTTAGCAGCTCCTCTGTGGGATCAGACCAAATGGGCTAACTTTCACAATGCTTGCAATAATGAGACTTGAGTGCTCACAAGCTTGTTGCTGGTTCACTAGTTCGCTTTCCTTGGACTTTTGGTAGGTTCTGACCACTGCACACCGGGAACCCCCCATAAGACCTTGTTGGAGATCAGTTCAGTCATCCAGACATCACAGTTTGTTCACATCATCAAGTGTCTCTTGAAGTGTCTCCCGACTTCAAGAACTGACTGTTCACTTATTGCTTTATATAACACCACCCAACAGGAGACACTCTAACGAGATCCTCAACGTTCATCACAAAACCTTGTGAACAAAACAAATTGCCTAAAACCTTGCTGAACCTTGAATGACTTTGAACTGTATATCCAGGAGGTCATCTCTGGCTTCATAATTCATGGTCACCTCAGACTCATCACCCTTCCTGTAGCCTTGCCTGCAAGCCTGTCCAGTTGCTTCTGAGAATGATTACTCTGCCTACCTCTAAAGATGTTACAAAACGGGATACGTTCGATACCAGTCTGTACTGATAACTTTAAAACAAGCATTAACAGGAAAAATAAAATATGAAAATGAGATGTTTCACTGGGAACTTTCCCTCTGAAATCGTTTGAATTTCTAAAACAGTTGATCATGTTGCTCCAAAAGCCATCATCAGCACTCACTCCCATTAGAAACTTGGAGTTAACTGTGAGATTCAAACTAAACTTAAAGTCTGGACCACTGCCTTCAGTTCAGGGGACACCTACAGGGCAACTGGATGTGACCTCCAGAAACCCATCGGGGAACTACAGGGACAAAGTCGAGTTCAACTTTTACAGCTGTGACCTCAGGAACAGGGACATTGTCCAGCCCCTTGCATCATTCCTGGATGTGTTCAACACTTTTAAAGCTCTGTTCAGTGCAGACAATACAGCATCTGCCATATGTCCTTATGTGGACGGGAAAACTAGAATTGGCCTAGAATTGTTTACCCTAGAATTGGCCAAGATGAGACGGCCCTTCAAAAGGATCAAACACCACAAAAGCTCTGGTCCCAGATGGTATCCCAACCAGGGAACCGGGCATGCAGGGCAGATGTAGGTGTTCACCAGCATCCTCAGCTTCTCCATGAGTCAGTCCATATAATGTATGGGTCAATTCAGCAGAGCACGGAGCAACGTGGCGAGAGTATCAGTGAGCCACCAAGCAGGCTCAAGGGAGACAGCCCAATAACAAAAAGGAAGCTACCAAGTAATGAGGGTCAACTAAAAGGGAGAGGAAAGAAAGCAACTAAACTAACCAAACTGAGGGAGAAAGGGAGAGTGCAAGAACTTCTAGTGGGGAAAAACACTGTTTCTAAGTGAGTGTGGAAGTGAATACAGAAATCTATCAAGAGTGTTTGTTTACCTATGTGATGGCGGCATGCCCTCCTGAGGTCGACAACCATCTCTTTTGTACACATTTCTGCACCAGTCTGTCAGCTGTCACTCCTCCTCTCTGTACGGTGCCTCGTCATTCCTGCTGATCAAACCCACCATGGTTGTGTCATCAATGAACTTGATGATGTTGTTTGAGCTGTGTGTTGCTGCACAGTTGTGGGTCAGTAGGATGAACAGCAAGGTCTGAGCTCACAGCCCTGGAGGCCCCTGTGCTCAGTGTGGTGGTGCTGGAGATGTTGCTCCTGATTCTGGCTGACTGAGATCTCCTGAGGCTGTGGGGAATGCTCTTGTTGAGGTGTGTCACCACCAAAACAAATATACAGCAGCCTCTGAACTCACACTGAGTACTGCACTGGAGTTGGATGCAGGCCATTTTTTGTCCTGTGAACAAACTATGGCAAGTAGCACTGATTGCAATGTGTCCTCCCCTGGCTAGCGGCATTAGGCAACACTGGTCTGATGGCCTGGTCCCTGAAGCAAACTGATGTTGTGAACCCCATCCAGCAATCCATCTTTGAGGTTATTTTCTTGTAGATTTCTTAATTGTAGCAGGGTCTGGTGGTGACAGACATGTGTACCAGTTGTTCTGGTACACCTGTGAGTGAAACATTTTGTCCCTCATGGGTCTAATTCTTGGTTTCTGTCCATCTGCCTTTTGTTATTGTAGCCATTCCTTGTCCCTGCCTGTACCTTGCCTACTCATCAGTGCATTCTGTTATTCATTGCTTGTGACCCTGTCCATACTCATGTGTTACTTAATTCCCTAGTTAACGCATGAGTGAGTACCTCTCACAGCCTGAGACAGAGCCCCCTGTCACATTAGCACCATCCTCTGCTGGAGTGCTGAAGATGGGCAATCTAGAAAAGTAATTTGCCTTAGGCTAAACAATAACTATGTTGGGCTGCAGTGCCAGGTAACATCTAGTCAGGCATGCACTGTGATCCTTATTTATTTGGATCCATGTCAGGGTTCGGTGGTTGGTGCCCAGGTCAAACTCCCTCCACAGCAGGTAGTATCTCAGGTTGTCCAAAGCCAGCTTTTACCATGGCATTCTTTCTCAATTATCAAATACTTCTCCCTGGGCAGTACTGGCTGAGGTGCAGAATGGGTCATTCTTCTTCTGGCTCTCCCTTTGCCAATACTGCCACAATGCCCATAGCCAAAGCATCTACTTGCACTAAGAATCATTGTTCAAAGTCTGGGCTTCAGAGCCCTGGGGATACAAACAGTTGCTTCTTGTGGGTGGTAATGACCCTCTTACATTCCTCTGTCCAAACAACTGGATTTCTGAGAATGAACAAGTCCCAAGATGGACCTTACTTGCTTCCGGGGGTGTGGACATGGGCTATTACAGATTACCTCGACTTTGTGCACTTTGGTCAGCTCTGCCTCCTGAATTTACCAAAGGACAGTTGCTGGGGTCTTTCCTAGAACTGCTAAATATGACTACATCCTCCAAGTAGGCCACACAACAGTCTTCACAACTCTGTAGCACATGGTCCATGAGACACTGGAAGGGGACTCGCCCCTCGTGTAGCCCAAACAGCATGACTGTAAACTGGAATAAACCTATGGAGATCCTGAAGGCTGTGTACTCCTGAAGGCTGCAAACTCTCTTTCGGGGGCACTCATCCTTCTTTGGGACCATGACGACTGAACTGCTCCATTCAGTGGTAGATTTTTCAATAATTCCCAGATCCCCCATAGTATGAATCTCTGCTCTCAGATCAGGTACTAGGATCTCGATATGGCCATTGTCATATGGATCAGCAGTATAGGCACTAAACCTGATCATCCCAAACTGTTCCACCAAAGGCCTTACCAGATGTTGGAAAGAATAGTGGATCCCCTGAAAGCAGAGATCAATATCATGCCAAATTTGTGAGCAGATGCGAGCCTGCTGCAGCATGTTGTGACTGCTCTGTGTCTCGTCTTTGTATTTTAGTGTTTTTAATGTTCTTTCTTTATTTTCAACAGTTATTTTAGTTTATTTAGCATTAGTAAACTGTGCCCTCTCTAACCATGCAGGTAGAGAGAGTTATTTCTTCGTTTCTTTGGTTTACGGCTCTTCCTTTGGGCTGTCCGGACACTGCTAAAGCTAATGCAGCTAGCGGTAGTGACCAGGTCTTTGTTTACACCCACGACCAGCTGATCTTGCTGAGACAGGACACTACGGAGCACAGTGCGGTCCTCTCGGACATTCCTTTGGAGATACAGAGAGGAAAGACCAAGACAGGATGCCGTGGGGGAACACGGCTTGAGGGAAAAGGACAGTAAGCAGGGCTCCAGATGGCGACTAAAATGGTCGCCAATGCGACTAGATTATTCATTTTGCGACTAGTTTTTTCATTTTA
>JBBPCZ010136005.1:0-21492 GCA_037974445.1 Brycinus macrolepidotus | reverse complement strand
GGCTCATCCTGTAACACACGCCTTGGACCGCTTTCTCCGCTCCATGATAATTCGAGTTGCGGAGTGTGACGTCATCGTGCGCGACGCAGGAAAAGTCCGAAAGAATCGTTAGAGGAACCGATAACGTCGGGAGGTGAACGATTCCGGTGCTTCACAAAATTAGAACCAGTTCTAAATTGGAACCGGGTTTCGATTCCCATCCCTACGAGTGGCAGGTCCACAACAAAGGTGCTGCTGCCTTGTTGTCCTTTTCACCGCAGTAGTGTGGAGCTGTCCTTTGAGCACCTCCTTTGCTGTTTGGTGAGAAGCACGTGCTGACTGATGTGCTGGGACTGCGAGCCCACTGTCACAATATCCATTGCATGTATTCACATTAAGTGGTATGTGCATATGGTGTATGGACACCACAATTGCTTCAGCTTCAGGGCTATGAAAAAGTATTTGTCCACTGATATTTTTCTGCTTTTGCATATTTGACCAATTAAATTGTTTCAAATATTTAAATATTTGACAACCTGAGTAAAAAGTGCTCCTTGATCAGTTATCCAAATTTAGTTGATATTTGGGATCAATTAAACATCAACTAAATAGAACTTTTCCAGCAATGTGAAGAAGGCTCTGTATTATTTCTGCATGCAAAAGCAATCTCAGAAGGGAACTCTGAAAGAAGACTATTGAACTATATCAGTCTGGAAAACGTTGCAATACTATTTCTAGGGCACTGGAGCTCCAGCGAACCAGTGAGAGCCATTCCTTGGAACAGCGGTGGATCTCCTATTTCATCCAGGAGGTCCCAAAGGAACCCAGATTATCTAAAGAATTGCAGGCCTTACATCAGATAAAGTCAGAGCAGTTCATGCTAGTGTAGTTAAATGAGAGCAATTCTTCAAAGAAGAGCTGGCCAAAGTGGTGTAAAAAACTGATCTACAATTTTAGAAAGCCTTTAGTTACAGGTGTTGCTGCTAAAGGCACAACCAATTATTAGATTTAGGAAGCATTTACTTTTTCACATGGGTGATCTAGGTTTTCCCTTCTATAAATAAACCATTTAGTGTGACAACAATGCAAATATAGAGAAAATCAGGCAAATACATTTAAAAGGTACTGTAATTACAAGTCATCTTGTGCTAATTTCTCAGTTCAGTCATCCCACACTGACCAGGGGAATGCGCATGCAGTCAGAAAACATCCTACACTGAAGAGAGAGAAAAAAGCAGCTGAAAACCTGTTCGCAAACTCTGAACTCTTCAAGAAGTGGCATGCTGTGCTGTCTGAGAAGGAGCAGCAAGAGGCAGAGGAGCTGTTCCAGAGATATGGATACAATGTCTTTCTCAGTGACAGGATCCCCCTAGACAGAGAACTGCCTGAGACAAGAGATCACAGGTCTGTGCATTTTTATTGACTAATCTTACTGAATCTATGAATCCTACAAATTTCTAAATTAAGTCACTGCATTTGAAGGGCTTTCCTAGTCAAACAGCCCTTTTTGAGTAAACTGAGTCAGATGCCCTTTTTGAGTAAACTGACGTTGTTTGACATCTCTGTTTTTACATTCAAACATATGTAAATATTATTTGCTTCCACTCTTCAGGTGTTTAACCAAGGAATATCCTTACAACCTACCAACCATCAGTGTGGTTTTGATATATCTGGACGAGGCTCTGTCTGTGATTAAAAGAGCCATTTGCAGCATAATCAACAGAACTCCTGCCCACTTGCTCAATGAGATCATTTTAGTGGACGATCGAAGCTCCAATGGTATTTTGACATTTCATTTCTCATATACGATAATTGCTCTTGATGGCAGTAATCTCATCTAAGCAGCCTCGGTTTTGTACAAATATGGCTTTACTGAGCATTTCCAAAATTTTTGGATATACTCTCCCTCAATAAACAAATCTTGTCACTGACTTTTTTTAGAATAATCGGAAAAAATATGAAGTGATCTGTAGAAGATTGTTAGAAGACCTAGCCTTTAATACAGGGGTTCCAAAACTAGGGGTCATGACCTCATGTGGGGTAATGTGATATACAAATTTTGCATTATTCATTTAATTTGTACATTTACACTACAAATATTACACTGTAAAGATTGGTGGTTTATCCTTAAAAAAGTAACCAGTGCAATAATAAGTTGCAATGAGCATTGGTGAAAGAAAATCAAAGTCAAGAAAATGTGTAAAATGCATTTTTTTGTGTTAAATTAGTAATTAGATTACTATTAGAAGTTCAATTAATATTTTTTTGCACTCTGTATAGACTGTATTTGTGTACTGTTTTTAAATGTACCAAGGAGCCATCTTCAAACAAGCCACTGTTAAATAAATTTTCACAGGATAATCAAGCCCCAAACCTTATGTATTTCAATTACATGTAAATTCATATCTGAACACATAATTCCAATG
Organism: Brycinus macrolepidotus; assembly: GCA_037974445.1. Lineage (NCBI taxonomy): Eukaryota > Metazoa > Chordata > Actinopteri > Characiformes > Alestidae > Brycinus > Brycinus macrolepidotus. The sequence continues at coordinate 19,087 of JBBPCZ010136005.1, read as the reverse complement.
TGTTTAATATGCATGTTTCTTTGCCATGTTCGATAAACATGAATTAATCTGGACTTATGGACTTCTGCAAGGCTTTTATGTAAAACGTATGTTTTAAAAGAGTTAGTTTTATTGTTGTGCAAGCTGTGCCAACATTAGACAAATTTAGTTTCAAATCTCATCATTCAATTGCTCTTATCCCATTCTAACTGCCAGCACACATCCCTAAAACAGGAATCATCCCAAAATTAGAAACTAAAAACATGTTAGATAATGATCTGATACAGGACCTCTGCTAAAAAAAAAAGCTTTTGCTTAACCCTGCTTAGTTTGAGATTTTATCAGCCAATTTCGTGGCTTCTGATCTTATCCAAAATCACTCAAAGGGTAGTTTTCAAACAGGTCTCAGAATTCCTCTCTTGGAATGACCTTGAGCCAAACCCATTGGGTTTCAAGAGTGGGCACTCCATTGAAATGGCTCTGCTATCTTTGACAGAAGCCTTAAGGATGTAGCTCAGTCCTCAGCCCTTATTGTGCTGGATCTGTTGGCAACCTTTGATAGAGCTGACCACAGTATTCTCCTATCCATGCTCTTGAATATGGGCATCTCAGGCCAAGCTTGTTCATTTCTACCTCTCTGGATGTTTATTAAATGTATCATGGTTGGGACAAACCATGATACATCATCAAGTCATCACAACGTCATCAAGCCATCACCTTCCCACTGGGGTGCCCCAAGGATCAGTACTGAGACCCCAACACTTATCACTGCTATGCTGATTACATACAATTATACCTGTCCTTCCACCAGACGACCGCACAGTCTCAGCTTGTTTATCAGACATTGATGAAGGGTCAGCCACACCTTTCTGAGATGGAACTTCCAGTTAACCCAGCCAGACTGTCACAATGTCTCTTCACTCCTCACCCCCTCCAGTGTGGTAAGAAACCTGGGTTCTGACCACATTGCATTTGTCTCTCCATCATGTTGCTTTGCCTTATTCAACATCAGAAAAATCAGGGCTTACCTGACACAGTATGCCACCCACTTCCTGGGACAGGCTATAGTTATCTGTTGCCTCAACTACTGCAATGCCCTCTTAGTGGGTCTCCCAGCTTGTATGATAAAACAGCTTGTTTGGTTTTCAATCAGCCCACAAGGTCACATGTCACTCCACTGCTAATTGACCTACACTGGCAACCCATGGCTGCTTGAATTACATTCAAGTCACTAACTCTTGCCTACAGAGTGATGTCTGGGTCTGCACGCAGCTATCTTAATCCTATCTTAAGCTATCTTAAGCTATCTATTCAGGCTTATTTTCCCACTTGTTCTCTCTGCTCCTCCAAAGATATCATCTGACACTGCCATCCCTACACACAAGGCAAACCCAGTCCAGACTGTTCTCATTCGTGGTTCCCTACTGGTGGAATAAGCTGCCAAGGGCTACCAGAGCAGCAGAATCCCTCTCTATCTTCAAGAACCTCCTGAAGACTCATTTATTCAGAGAGCACCTCCTCTCCTGATGCACTATCTATCCTGAATCACGCTTGTTCTTTTTATTTGAATAAGCTTACATCTCCCTTACACTACTCCCTAGCTGAAGATTTAGTATTTTAATTTAGTAATTTAGAGTACGATGTACAAAATAAAAATAAAACACCAAAACGCCAAAATTAGGACATCTGACATATTTATAGATGTGAAAAATACTCTTTTCTCATCCTTACGCAGTGTTTCATGACTTTAGTGTGTGAGTTAATGGTGAAATAAATTACTTTCCCCTCCTCACACTTTTATTTTTACATTTTTTCTGTGGTTGAGGAGTTAACATTTAAACCTTTCCAAATACTGAGGCTAGTTACCTGAGCAAATGTTGCTCTAATGTTCGTACCTCAAATAACTAATTCATTTGTTTTGAATTTCATGTCATTTAAAGTTGAACTGTCCTACATTTGTGTTGTGATAATCATGTAAATCAGTCTTTGTAAGCGAACACATTATGCAATTATACTTTAATCTATATATTTATAGCAAAACATATATAGTGATGTGTCTGCAATGGATATTTGGATATATGTTAACATTTTTAGCATGAGGCATAAAAAACATAACAAAATGATTGTTAAATGTAATGAATTAATATAGTTTATGACAGACCTTACCAGCTAGACTGCTGTTTAGAGGTATTGTTGCTGTTAGTTTCTCAGTAGTCTACTTTTCCAGCCTTTTTAGCTTAACAGTTCCTTTTTAAATGTCGACTGCTGGTGTAGGGAAATGTTCAGTCTGCTGCAAAGTTGTGATTTTTTTTGAGTAAAATGACTGGCTGTCATCCAACCAGAGACACATACTGAAACTGAAAATGCTTATCAGGTTACATTTCAGATACAAGTCACATTGAACAACTGGGTGGGAATGGGGTCTAACAGTCACTGCAAAACTACAAGGTAAAATTTCTAATAAAAAAAACTTTTACAAGTTCCAAAGTTAAGGCATAAATCACTGCAAATTTCCAGTAAATTAAAGTGGCCCCTTATAGTCACACGTGAACACACCACAGCACACAGTGTGAATAGTGTGAAATTCTTTCTCTGCATTTAACCCATTCACCAAGTAAAGCAGTGGGCAGCCACCAACAGCGATCTACATCTCAGCCATCACGCAGCGATCTACATCTCGGCTGTAGTCCGGGAGGTGAAAAGTGGGGGGGAACGAAACGAATGATTTTAAAAAGTGCTATAATGGTTCCGGCGCCCATGCATAAATGAGTGAAAAATGACAAGGCAGTCTGGTCACAAAATTTTTATTCATAATTTTTTACTGTGTGATATTTGTAGTGTGACTTTTCAATTTTTATACATCTGGCCTGATTTTGAAAGCCTAGCTCTGAAATCTATGGTTTTTCACAGTATGTTTTCTTTATGGAGTAAACTGGCACATCAAAATACAGTGGAATTTTAGTATTAAATTTGTTGCTTTCACAGAGGATTTGCAAGGGAAGCTGAATGCCTTTATTAGTGTTATCCATGAGACCTATCCAGGCCTGGTGAAGAAAGTGATGCATGAAGAGCGGATGGGCCTGACTCAAGCACGGATCTCTGGCTGGAAGGCAGCCACAGGAGATGTGGTTGCAATCTTTGATGCCCACATTGAGGTTCATGTTCGGTGGTAAGTCAAGAGCCAGTGTCTATAATACTGTATGTCCAAAAAACCTCTCTACAGAAGGGGAACTCAGTTACTGTCCTGGTGGGCAGCAGACCAAATTACTGATTTCCATGTACAAACACACAAGATAGGGGTGTCTGAGGGAAACCATAAAACTGTGTTGGTCTCTTCAGGTCTCTGCAGTATACAGACATAAGACTGCTCTTACAGGCTTATTTCGTGCTCACTCACAGGGCAGAACCGCTACTTGCCCGCATCCAAGCTGACCGCAGACTAGTGCTGAGCCCAGTCTTTGACAAGGTGAATTTCTATGACATGGAAGTTGTTCCATATCCCGCTGCAGCTCACGGTTTTGACTGGGCTTTGTGGTGTCGGTATGATGTCTTCAGACAGGAATGGTACTATCACAATGACCAGTCACTGCCTGCCAAGTGAGTGCCTCCTCTTGTTCCAGCATTTGGCTGATAAATTTTACAGTTAGAATACACTCAGAATACATGATACGTACCACAAATTTCTATTTCCATCTAAAATGTTTGATCTCATGAAATTCATATTTTACCTAAAATGCTTATCAATAGATGCTGACAAGTCAATACTACGAAGTATAAGTTATTAAAAATATCTTTGGTAAGAGAAAATGTATTAAATGTATTAAATCATTGAGCTGTGACCTCACCACAAGTGTATTTTACAATTAGATGGGGCTTACACATTCTTACTAAAACTCTATTTGTCCTTTCCCTTCACCAGAAGTCCCTCTGTGATGGGTATTCTTGTAGTTGATCGTCTTTTCTTTGGAGAGATCGGAACACTTGACAGAGGAATGAAAATATATGGTGGTGAGAATGTGGAGCTAGGCATCCGGGTGAGTTGCTGATTATGTTAATTTATCTGAGCATAATTCTTACATAATTAGTACTGAATAATTGTTTCCATAATTGTAATGTATTTGTTTAACAACAGGATTAGCTTGCCATGAACTGCTTTAAAGTGGAAATACAGTAGGTTTTACAGAATTCTGACTCTCTCTAGAACAGAGCATTTGATATCAAACCACTTTAAATGACTTTGTTTACTCATTTAATTATTTATTTACACATTTAATTACTTAATCAATTTAATCATTTAATTACACAAACATTTTGGAAAAAAAGACACAATGTAATTAAATGCAATTAAAAAGTACGGTAAGATATTATATGGCAGTGTCTTCCTGCAAAATTTCATTTGGAATCTAATTTGTTACAGATCAGAAGTACCTGATTAGCTGGAAAATGTGTGTTAAATTTGGGTTTGAACTGATCACCACAAGTAGGTAGAACAAGAGGGTTGTGTGGGGTATATGACATGGTATGGTAGACAACAGAAATGTCTCATTAGGCATATGAAAATAGCATGAAAAATTAACTTACGAACCTAAGATTTGAGTTCAGGCTGTCTAGTTTTCTAGTTTTATCCAGTCCTCAAGCAAACATCTAGTCAGACTACTTTTGAAAACTCATTCCCTCGATTCCCTTGGAATCATGACTGTTTCTCTGTATTATGATTTATACCATTTTTACAGGTCTGGCTGTGTGGAGGGAGTATTGAGATTATACCATGTTCTAAAGTGGCTCACATTGAGAGAGCCCACAAACCATACACACAAAACCTTACTGAAATGATGATGAGGAACGCCCTCAGAGTGGCGGAGGTCTGGCTGGATGAATACAAGATTAATGTCAACATTGCTTGGAACCTTCCTCCAACGGTATGGTACTGTTGTCTATACATCAGTACAAGAAATAACAATGGTCCTCTCCTTCTCAGCAGATTCGGATTCAGTCTTTTATTGCCGAGTGAAGTTTGTTTTTGAATTTGAGGGTAGTTTATTTTAGTATAGTTGTGACATCATTGATCTGTGGGTGCTGAGCTTGTGTTGTAAATAACATATACATTTTCAAGACAGCCTGAGAATATCAAAGTGACTATTTTTTCCATGACTGAGAAACAAACATCCTCCTCTTGGTTTCTCCAGGGCCATGGTATAGACATTGGAAATGTATCAGAAAGAAAAAGACTAAAGGAGAAGCTGCAGTGCAAACCATTTAAGTGGTATTTGGATAATGTGTATCCACAGCTAGATCCTATGGATGACCTGGTTGGGTATGGTGTGGTGAGTGCACTTCCTAGAGTAGGTCACAGACCATAAAAACAGGAAGGCAATCTATGTATTGTGTAAGGAATTACAGCAAAGATTTTTTAAAATGTATATCAAGGCCATTGTCAGTATCAGTAAATGTTTGCAAGGTAAAATGTCAACTTTGTCCATGTTGTTCTACCATTGCTGTTGGGAACAAAACATTGCGTCTCCACAAAAGTAAATTTACAAGGAGCAGAAAAAAACTATTTTAACTCAACTTTTCAAACATTTAAAAGTAATTTGGTCATTTTTGTTGTTTCATTAGTCATGAATATTAACAGTGCAAAAGGTAGTTTTCAAATAAAAAACAAAAATTGACAAAGGTTTTCTTCTAACCTCCACAATATATTATATATACGGTACAAAACATTTGAAACCTGAAATGCAATGGTGAGAAATTAGCCCATGCTGTGGTCTTACACAGTAACACTAAAGTGGTTCTGGTATTGCAAATTAATCATTTTCTTTTGCCAACAAATAAACACAGCTGATCAACAGTCTAAAGACCAACATGTGTGCTGACCAAGGACCGCCTTCAGGCAACGCCCCCATCTTATATACATGTCATCACCATTATTCACAGGTCAGGAAAACAGTCTCCTCTCCTTCCTCATGTCTTCATTATTATCTCGAGTGCGTTTTGGTAACAGTAGTTTTTAACTATGTTTTCTCTCTTTATTCTGAATCATTACAGGCTTGTGGCTACAGAACACGTGGAGAGATCTTTATTGGACAGAAAATGTATCAAGAACTTCGCTGTTTGGTTGACCCTGGTTCAGGGAGAGTCCCTGTACTAAGCAAGTGCTCTAAGCAGCAACTTGCCAAGTACTGGGATTTCAAACAGGTAAACAAACCATGACTCCATAAAGGGTGATAGCCTGGGTACCAAATATGCAGTTTGCGTCACACATTTGGAGCTTTACATAAGGTTCTGACTGAAAACCAGCTGATTCAGCCGCTCCACCTTAATCCTTCCCAGTTTTTATTACACTGAAAATCCTGTTTTGTTTATTGTCTGTCTCCAGGGGCAAGCCATAAAGAATAGAGACACCGGCCGATGTCTTGAAATTGCCATTGGGCTGAATGGATACTATCAACTGTACATTCAAGAATGCAGTGGACAGAAGTGGACAATACAGTATGTGATCAAAGACTTTTGAAACAGAGTTTAATTTAGTCACATTGCCCCAATCTATCTTCGGACAAATAAAATAGTGACTGAGACTGAGGTGTTTTGAAACCGTTTTCTACAATAGTTTTCTTAGTTTCCCATCACTATGGTGAATTCTCCAGTATGAATTTGTCCCACTTTTGTTGCCATATGGCTATGGCTTTGTCCTTCAGTGCTGGGAGCAAGGAACTGTACCTAAACCCAAGCAAAAAAAAGTTAGCTTTATCTCTGAAAATGGTAAAGCACATATATGTAAGGAAAGAAACCCTTCCTACCTGATTGAATTCATTGCCAGCTCCTTAAGCGTGCCAACATTAGCTCTCAGACCGCCAATTCCAACATAGGCTTCATAGAAATCATAGGATAGTCCAGTAGTCCCAAACAAGGTCGGATCATCAGAGCTCACCACCATAGGATGACCCTGTGACATTAATACTGCAGCAGGGTGATTCCGTAAGTCTGAGACCAACTTCAGCACCTACAACACAAATAAGACATTCAAACTATGCTGTTTTTTTATTCTAAGGATTTTTTTTTTTACTAAAACTACATTGGCTTCCCAGTGTAGATATGGCAATCGGGATCTTTTCAATTTTTTTTACTTTTACGGCTGAATAAATTGCTCATCAGGACACAACATATTACAAAAAAATATGCAGCAAAAGAATACACAACTATAATTACATATAATGTCATGTTACAGGATTTATCAACACATGCCCTTCCTACTAAAAACCAACATTTCACTACAATGGCTTTCAAAATAAGTGTAAGGTTTATCTGCAATGGCTATCCAAATAAGTGTAATTAAATATCTATTAAATTCACCTTACTTTCCCCTAGCCCCATAACCTTGGGTACCTGAAAACTGAACCTGCACTTTAGCCATTGGTCCGGTACCAAAAGGTCCAGTTTTATGCTCTTTGATACCTGCTCAGGACTGATACCAACAATAGCTGATGTAGTATTCAAGGCAACACATTGGCAACACTCGCAGCTGAAACTAATGGCAATCAGGCAAATATACTTTCATATGACAAAAGCAGAAAAAAAAACGTGTGAAAGCTGCACAATATATCCTTTATTAACCATTATTGCGATATTAGTCTCTACAATACTGCTATCACGGAAGGCTGCAATGTGCAAATGAGCCTCTAACCAGTCACAGTGTTTTTGACACCGCACCAGGTGAGTGTTACTGGATGTTTTGATGAAGGAAGGTATTCATTCATTGGCCAATCCTTAACTATTAAAGGTTCACTAAGATATTTTTAAAAGGCCCACATTCTATTGCTATATTTCATTTTTTGCAATTGTTTTTCTTTACCAAGAATATACTGTATTTCATTATTCGTCATAGCTCATTCTTACATGACCATTTTGCAAGCTTTGTTTACCTCTTAAAATTAAACAGGCTGTTTTTGTTACTGCACCTTTAAGACTAACGTATGTAAATAATTTCTTTCTGATTGGCTCTCCTGTAGAGCAGCTCCTTCAAAAGGCAAAGCAGGGTTGAAACACTTTAGCCTGAATGGGCAGGGCTAAACTACTGTTGGCTGAATAAGATGTGTGTAAATGTGTGACATCACAAAACTTATGATTTGAAAACAGGCTGTTTTGCAGCTTAGTTTCTGCTTATAGACTGTATGGATGGGGAGTGAATACTGAATTGAAATTCAATATTGGGGAGTGAATATTGAACTATTGAAACAATATTTACATCCTTCAAGCGTCTTTAATTCCAGAAAAATGATGATATGGGCTCTTTAATATATTGAAAGGAATTGCAATAATAATATTTTGTCCATATCATGTACCCCTGATCTGTGTGCACGTGTAACTAGATACATGTGTATGTGAAATAATGACTAGTATGTGTGTGTGCATGTCTCCCTTCATCTATGCCTCACAGCACAGCAGAAATCATTGGAGGACAAGGCAAATACTGCTGACCCTTGAAGGACTGAGGCTGCATTGTAAACCTACAGAAATAACTGATCATTATGTGATCATTAACTGCTCTAAAAACTGAAAGAGAATGCAGCTAGGAATGGCAGCTAGGAATTGTGGTAAAAATGGCCTCAGTGATAGGTGGGGTGGTGCGAGGTGTGAGGAAGATGTGCTATGACATTATTGGTTAATATCATTTTACCTCTTGTACAAGATGATGTAGTGTAACGTAATCTAAGACAAAATTTTGAGTCAAACAAAAGTCATTATATTTCATTATGACACAATGGATTTTGCTTAATATGACCAAGATCATGAACTAAAAAGGTTAAAAAAGAAATCAATTTTAATATTTTAATATTTACAGGTTGAAGTGGTATCTCTCAAGCTGGTGGTAAATAAAAGTAGAGTTAGAAGCTTGGGTTATGTTGGTTCCTGACTGGATTGCTTTTTGTTTTTGATTGTGCAGTGTAAGCCAATTTAGTTAAACAAGCTTATGGAACAAAATCCACAACACATGTTTATCACTTGCAAAATGTGCATGAAGTCGTTTGAAACTTAAATACTGAAGAAATTACATGTACAAGACTCAACTGCAAGAGTCTCCAAGCAGAGTATTATTTCCAAAGTAGACTTGGGCAGAACTCAGACTTGAATGTTGAGTCAGTTTCTCATACAGATCCATCTAGATCTAGATCCATCATGGACTTTTATGTCCCTGAAGCTGTACCTGGTTGGATATAGGACACACTTCCACTGGTACTCCTTTCATTCTGGCAAGCTCCTTTGCTAGAGGATGGTGTGCCAAGGCAAAACCATGGCCAATGCGGGTTGCGTTGAATAACAGAGCATCCAGAACATTCCTGTCCACGTCCGTGCCATCTAAGTCTACACAGAAATGCACAGAGTCTTATTTTTCAGTGTGTAATGATTGATTACTTCCATTTAAACAAGTGGATCTGTAGTCATACATAGTAGACTCCTTTTTAGGGTTGTTTACACCTTGCATTAACATGTTTTGTGTCCAAGTCAAATTTCATTTACACTAAAATGTGTTTTGAGAGTAACCAGTTGAGATCTAATTTTGTTTTCCCATGTCAAAAAAGCACATCAACATATACATACATACTGATGTACTTCCAATCACTCCTCGAGTCTTCCTGGAATGGTTTCGGTCTCCTGCTAGCACTCAGCTATCACATCTCTCATGTTATCACAACTCATGTTAGTTATGTAAATGTATGTGGATAAAAAAAAAAAAATAAAAAAAAAAAACTTTTGTTGAATGTAGTCAGGATTTATCTCTGGCTACAATGTGGTTTGAGTTATCCGATTGCTATCCAATCATAATCTGATCAATACATATCCTGGGTGCATTTACACCTGGCTTTTCATGCAATACAGTGAAATCTGAACATGACCTGAACACCAAAACTGTATGTTGATCCAAAGCATAAACAACGTATAATCAGTCTCTTTGAGGACTTACCAGTCTCTCCCGCATGGAAAAAATAGGAAAGATTTGCTTTAACCTCTGTGGGAATTGAGAGTGCCTCACGGAAGTACCAGATGGATTTTCCACTATCCTCTCGTCCTACCTAAAGCAAGACTGGGAGTGTAAACTTACACTGCAACGTAACCAAAACCTGGTGTATTAAATATTTGCAGAGAGGTCTGTCAAAAAATGAAGGAGTCTCACCAGATCAAAGCCGGCAATGAGCTCTGGATATCGTTTTTGGATCTCTATGGTATCACTTACTGCTTGTTTCACCTGGGATAAACTGAGGGCTCTGTATACAGAATCAGAAAAGGTGTGTGTGTGTGTGTATGCGTGGAAAATAGGTGGCATCTAGTTGGTTCACATTTCTGTTAACCTTTCCATAACTTTTTAGAAGACACATTTTCCATCTTTACACAAGCTTGTCCAGTTCCTAGCTAAAAGTATGTCTAACGACTTAATTTGTTTGCATGAAAGTTTTTTTTGCATAATGCAAAATGTCAATATTAGTTTTCATTCATTGTGAGCCTTTTTGTTTGAACTATCCTATTAATCAATTTTTATAAAAACCTCACATAAACCAATGAATTTCAGAAGCATGACAATGAAAAAAGTGGTAACTAGGCTACATACAGTGGCAAGAAAAAGTGTGTGAGCCTTTTGGAATTTCATGTTTTTCTGCATTAATTTGTCATAAAATGTGATCTGATCATCAAGTCAAGGGTATTGACAAATATAATGTACCTGACATACAGACATTCTCACATTATCCTGAAGAATTTTTGGAAACACTTGGGAATTCGTCTTCCCCTCAATGATTGCAAGCTGGCCAGGCCCTGATACAGCAAAGCAGGCCCAAATCATGATGTTTCCTCCACCATACTTTACGGTTGGGATGATGTTTTCATGATGATATGCAGTGCACTTTTTATTCCAGATGTAGTGCTGCATTTTCTATCCAAATAGTTCAGTGTTAGGTTCATCAGTCCACAGAACATTTTGTCAATACCGCTGTGGAGTGTCAGTGTGCTCTTTCGCAAACTTCAGGCGTGCAGCAATGTTCTTATTGGTAAGCAGCAGCTTCCTTTGTCGTGCCCTGCCATAGACGCCCTGCTTGTTCAATGTTTTATGTACTGTAGACTCATGAACACTGATGTTAGCCAGTTCCAATGATGCCTTCAAACTTTTGGTTCTCACTCAGAGGTTGTTTTTTTACCTCGTTGATGAGTCGTCATTGTGCTCTTGGGGTCATTTTGACTGGGCGCCCAGTTCTTGGTAGAGTAGCAACAGTTCCAAAGTGTCTCCAACTGTAGACTGGTGAATTTCTAAAGTCTTTGAAATCACTTTGTAACCCTTTCCAGCTTTAGGTAAATCAAAATTTCTTGATCATAGATCCTCTGAAAGCTGTTTTCAGCGAGCCATGGTTCACATAAGCATATTGTTCTTGTGTGAAGCAAACTCCAAAAGTTTGAGTGGTTTTCATCAGTCAGAGTAGCTCTAGTCCACACCTCCAAAGATTCCAGGTATGCTAACACCTGACTCCAATTAGCTTTTCTGAGGTCATTAAGTGAAGGGTTCACATACTTTTTCTCCTAGCACTATGAGTTTTTTATGTTTGTTCTCAGACATGAAAGATCAAGATTTCCTTGTGTTTTTATTTTAGGCATAATATATTTGTTAATACCCTTGACTGAAATCAAGATCAGATCACATTTTATGACAAATTAATGCAGAAAGCCATGAAATTCCAAAAGGTTCACATACTTTTTCTTGCCACTGTATAACAATCATATGAAAACCACCTGCCTAAGATTGTGAAGGTCCCCTTTGTGATTTAGATTTTATGGCACTTAAACTGCTCTGACACATTGAACCATGGAAAGCTCTGAAGGCGTGCTGTGGTATCTGGCACCAAGACATTAACAGCAGATCCATTAATTCCTGTGAATTGCAAGGTTGAGCCTCCATGGATCGGACTAGTTTTTCCAGCACATCTACAGATGCTCGATCCAACAGAGGAGCTACCGTAGGACTCTCAGAAGACAACAAGGCTCTTTCAGTGCTAATGTCTTCATGCCTGAATGTGCACACCTCCAGCAGTCTTCATGCCTGAATGCGTCAGAACTGTTTCAGTGCAATAAAATCTAAATTTGCATATTTTATTTTATCATTATTCCTTCATAGTTGTCCCCAGTAGATCAAGTTCAGTCTGTAATGTGGACATTCACCGATATAACTTTCGTGTAGCCTTACCTGTGCACTGTTACAATAATCCGAATCCCCATAAAGTCTGGATGCTCCAACCTGAACTGTTCAGTTATATTTTTGTACATCTGGAGGGAAAATTCTCTGTCATGGATGCTGCCATCAAGCTCATATGTCTGAAATAGAAAAACCATGAACTATTATGTTAGAGTAGTAAAAAAATATTGGACATGTACATTCTCACACTTGCCTCACACTACTTACGTGGTGAGTGTCAACACATGCCTTTAGGAGCCATCAGTATTTATGGACCATTTCATTTAAGATGTTTCCTCCTAAACAAGCATGAACCGTTCCAGTTCTGGAGTGCTACTACATGTGGTTCAATTCATCATGATTTGATTCAAATTTTATTGAAATCTACACTATATGGCCAAAAGTATGTGGACACCTGACCATCTAACCTACACAAGGTTGTTGGACATCCATTACAACCTGTCCATTGTAAAACCATGGGCGTTATTATGGAGTTGCCTGCATGACAGAAAATTTCACAAACTGACTTGAGGCAAAGATAGCATCCTATAACAGAGCCACATTTGAAATCACCATACTTTTCAGTATAACTCATTCTACTGCAAGTATTTGTCTATGGAGACGCATGGCTATGTGTATGACTTTATACACTTATTACTAATAAGTGTGGCTGAAAATTTTAAAATAAATCACCAATTAGGACGGTGTTCACATACCTTTGGCCGTATAGTTTGGAACACTCAATATTAGAGCAGCACATCCAGAAGTTCAACATGTTTGTATTAATGGTCTCAATCATGCCAAACCTTGCTACTAGGAAAGACCTTCAGATGGTACAGAACCTTTACATTATGTGGAGGTTCTTTAAACTTAAAAAAGGTTCAACTTATTTACAAAATTGCTTTTCTAAAGAACTATCCAGTGAAAGGTTCCTTAGGGAACCAAAGGTATTCTTCTATGGCATCATTCCAAAGAACCTTTTTTGACACCTTGAATTAAGAAGTGTATTCAGGGTGAACATTCACAAACCCTGGACAGGCCTGCCCTCAGCTCCAGGTACAATATGTTGTCATCATAGAGTTGCTGAAGGCCTTGGTAGAAGTAATCCTTAAAAACAGGAGCGTAGGTGATAAGCCCTGAGATTGCAATGAATGTCTGCTCAAAGCGCTCCCACACTGCATCCTGGTTAGGATATGCCATGTCGGGATCCTCAGTGAACAGTGTGAGGTTCTGCATCAAACTGAGAATGCATGAATGAAACAGGTTAATTTGACCTCAGAGTGCTGTAGTTAAGTAAAGTGTTTTGTTTACCCCGACTGGTATGCAGGTATCTCAGACTAAGAAAACGGAATGTTTGCTTTTATAATCGGGGCACAGTATGATCCTAGGTCAACATATTTTATTAACAAAAAAACAAATACGATTACTGATAAAAGAGAAAGCTTATATTCCTTGCACTGACTATATGACTATAAACACACACACACACACACACACACACACACACACACACATATATATATATAAACAAAGTAACAGTTCCAGGCCAGTAGAAGTACAATCCTAGATTTTCATTGGTCTTGATATAGCAAGATATTATAAATGCCACAATAATGTGGACCACCTCTTGTCAAAAGCTGGTACATCACTGATGGAGGCCCTGATCTTCTCCAGCAGGCTCCATTGAGAGCAGCCCCAGCGTGGGAAGGGTTGATATGTAGAGAACAAGAACTGCACTGACCCCATCCAAGTGAAACAGATGTAGCAATGAGGCCTGTATGTTGCATTCATCACAAGCCAATCCACACTCACCAGGGCAGAGCTGTGTACGTGTAGAACCGCCCCTTAAAGGAACAGAAAAGTCACATTGTGTAAGGAGATATTTGCTAATTAAAAAGTTCATCAAGCACAGGCCTACTAAAGCAAGCCTACTGAGGCAGATCCAATTTGTGCTACTGAGCACTCTACAGCACCTAATGATCTTGATTGGGGATCATTATAAAATGGAATACAACCGAATGGGGATTGACAGGAGTCAGTGAGTACCAGATTAGGAGCCTCTTTATTATTTATCTACCTACTGTCTCAGTTCTAGGTTGGTGAGCTAGTTAGATAACTCTGAAATCTTTGTAAAGGAATATAAAATGTTTTTTTGAGAAGTCTGAAAATAACACAAATTCTGTGAGTAATTATGTTTATTATTGTGCAGCAATAAGCTTTTGTTTTAAACAAGGTGTATCACCTTTTTTTTTGTTATTCTTAGCTGTGTAGCCTCTACCTCGCAAACTAGCAAGCTAACAGAATAAAGTAATGAAGCAGTCATGTACAAGTGAGTACTTTTGCTACCCTAGACCCAATATGAACATATATACAAGATCCAACATAATGGTTTAAAAATATTAGGCATTTTATTGACATAGGGTCACACTGATTTCTGCCAAAGTTACACTTTGACACTTACCTTCACATGTTCTTTGAGGGTTCATCTAAAAAAAACTTTTAATGGAACAGCCCTTAAAATTGCATCATAGTTTCCCCCAGTTGGGTTATGGCAAAGCCAAGTCGATGAGAGCATGTTAAAGAAACACTGAAATGTGTGGCAGGGGCCTTTAATTCCAGTCCTGGACAGACAGTTTTGTGATCTCCCTACTAAAACACACCTAAAGAAGCACTACCAAGCTATGCTGGACCACAGACCTCCAAGAGTACCCCTGCTCTACAAAATCAGAATGAAGACTAATAGTAATACTTAGACCAGTATTTGGTCGGTATTTGACAAAAAAAAAATTAAGCGGTAGTTCACAGTCCTGCCCCTGAAGCAACCCTGGCCTGCTCATTTTGTTTACTCTGTCTCAACACACCCATGTCAGCTCAGGGAGGGTTTGTCAACGAGCTTGTCACATGGATCTGGAGTACTAAAGAGGGTAAACACCAAAATATGCAGGGCAGAGGTACTCCAGGACCAGGACTGGGAACCACTGGTGAAGGATTAGCCTGCTTGTTACCTTTTGGCATTTTCTGCAGCACTTTAAACAAAGGGCTCTTTTGGATGAGGGGCTTTGCTTTAAAGAAGTGCATGGCAGGAGGAAAAGATGAAGCCATCATCTCTTGTTCTTTGAGCTTATGCAAGAAGGAATCCAGCCGCTGCTCTGCCGCAGTGAGCTTCACTCTGCCTCCTACTTGCTGGGAGACCTCCAGCTCCAGCATCAGCTCTCTCTGGTGAGGGTCTGGTATACCTTTGCTCTCTTTCACAGAGGCTAACATCACTAGGGTCACCAGAGCTGTTGCACTGCATACTGAATAGGTAGACCTCTTCATGGCCTGTGTTAGTATGAGAGGCAGATCAGCATGTATATGAACAGGACAGAGAATCACAGTTCTACTTGAACAGCACTAACTCAGCCCCACAGCATTGTAGATTAGTGTTTCCCTGCTCCCTTTTATCAGATAATAATAGTAAAAATCTCACTTCAGGAGCAGAAATAGGAAAACTGTTCAGTACTGTTCCAATGTCTCATTTAGTTAGAGATGGAAAAAATACAGAGACTGTTTTACTGAAGGTACGGGTTCTGTGTCAAAAACTCACTCAGAGGTGAAAGTATAAAGCAAAAAAAGTTGAATGTTATCTAGAGCACTTGCAAAAAAAACAGAGACTCTTCTTTAATTTCTGGTCAAGAAGGCCACTAAGTTCCAAGTTATTTCCTCACCAACCCTCTGCTCTCCTGCTGGTCTTCCTCACTAACACTGCTCTTATGGAACTTAGGGATGGAAAAAACAGTAAAATCTGTCCATAAAAAGAGATTAGAAGCACTTTGGTTTAACTGGAAATTTATAAACCAAAAAAAGTGCTTTTTCCTCTTGGTAGCTGAGAAAAAGTGGAAGCTTTTGCAAAAATACCTAAGCACAAAGCTTTCAAAATAACATTTAAGAATAGTAACCAAGTTTTATTTCACATATTCTCCACCCCTGTACCTTAATCATAAAAGCATAGCCAAGAAAATGCTTCTAAATGTATAACTACGACTTGAAATGTCAACTAAAATGTTTCCATTGTCTCTAATGTTACAATCTTCTCACAAATTAGTGCATGAAACAAAGAAATCAACTACCCTTGCTTTAAACCAACTGAAGGCTAACACTGTTTTCAGCTTTGCCATTTTCATGGCAGGCTTACAAAATGGTTAATTTACCCTAGCTGAAAAGCTGAATCATCCTAACAACCTCACCTTATGACAGACCTTGATTTGTTGCACTAGATAAAAAGCACACTTACCATTAAGTTGATATGGTCTTTGATATGGATTTTCTTTCAGTTAGTGCATATACTTTGCTTGATACCCACAGGGATGTGAACAGAGATTTTACTTCCACCCAGTAACCCTGTATTTAAAACATTCCACTTCCCCCATGGCTAACTGCATGATGGTCAGCTGAATTGAGCACTTCATTATTCCTTGCTCACTGCAACAGTCAGGGTTGTGACAATAGAGGAACCACGGTTGACTCACAGAACATTCCTAGTTTCAAAATGCTGAAGCAGTACATTCTTCAGCCAAACTCCACCAATGTGGATTTCACTGCGCACAGTTGGACACTTAACAGTACATTCAGTTAAGAAGAATTAAAAAAAAAAAAAAAAAAAAAAGACTGATGATTCTTTTTTTCATTTATATTATTTCCACATCAATAAAATCTCAGTGTTCAAAGAAAATGTATTTGGTTCATCTTCAACAGGAATGACAAATAACCAAGACCAGTATCCACAAATAACTTACAAAGGGTGTACAACTGCCTCAAGTCACTCTTTTCCTTTTGTGCACTGGTAAAAACAAACATATGCAGGCAATGTCTTAAATATTCACATATGATTAAGACTGTAGTCTTAGTACTTGTAAACATATGTAGCATAGCCTCTGAGTGGCACAGCCAATCAGGAAAGGAGATGATAAATACCAGACTTTTAGCAGCCAATCAAGACACAATCCTGTGATTTTTTTTTTTTTTTTTTTTTTTACAGCAACTGGGAATCACAAATTACAGCACATACACACAGAAATGTTTTTCCTCAAGTTAAATACTACTCAGACAGACTAAGCAAAAGATAAAAATCAAAACACTGTCTCAGTCGTGGTCCTCAGTGCCCCCTGGGTTCACGGAGATGCTTAATCCATGAATTTGCGATTCTGATTTGCTCCAAATAGGGCAACTCTGATTTCAGGCATCATCTAAGGAAAATGAAAGAAACATCTGGGTTAGAACCTGAATTGACACATGAAAATGATGCAGTAAGGTTGAGGAGACCCAACAGACTACTGTTCTTTGCTGTCATTTCATGTACCGCACAGCACCATGTAATGTTGGGGATTTACAGACCTCTCCGGTGGAAGTGCGCTACTGTATTTCTAAAACTTTCAGAAGAGCACTGGTGCTATGTTAATTGTGCAGTGCACTCCTGTTTCAAGCAAACAATCTGCATTTTTATATACTGAGGATATAGACATTTATTGTAGCATAAATTGTATGCACTGTCAAATCACTTGCTCTTAAATGTGTCAAATCTGAAGAAATAATTACATTTAACTGTATTTACCAGTATAAAAAGTGTCCTAATTACCCTACATTTCTGAAAATGTCATTTTATTCATGTATTCATTATTTAATCATGTAGCAAAGTATTTTAAAGTATTGCAGGGTAGTATAAGACAAAGCCCTACCACAGAGTTTCATTTTTGAATCACTTTGAAAAGAGGCTCCATGCACTGCAGAAAAGATTCAAGTATTTTTCACTCCTGACTGAAAGACCTCGCCTTAATTACATTTTGTGTGGATTTGCTGTTAAGTCAGACAGAACCTCCCCACTCACTGCACTGTATCCAACTCACAGATCTCCAAACAGCTGTATTCTTATAGAGTAGAAACTGTCTATTGATTTATTCATGAGAATTAATATTACAAATGCTTTTGCCTTTACTTGCATTTCATATCTAAGCCTATATACTCTACCTGTTGTGCTATGAGATCAAGTCTGCTCTCCAGAGTATTGGCCACCTTGATCTTTCCATCTGCATTATAGATCTCAATACCACCCGAGCTGAAAAGGAAGGAAAATAATACAGTTTAAATGCTGACCTTTGAACTCAGGTTCAGGCCACAGTAATCACAAAGGGTCTTAAATGAATGATGCCCTACCATAAGAAAATGCATAGTTTTGGATTTCTTTGTTTAATATTTTAAACTGCGTCTGGAATCTAAAGCAGATGACACTCACATATCTGGCGGGAGGAAATTGTCTTGGTCAATCCGAACTTCAAGATTGTTCTTCGCAGCTCCTTTGTAGATAGGAATATTTTTCTGTACTGCAGCCTAAACAGCAAAGAGAATATCTCAAATGATATTTCGGTGCAAGACTTCCTGTTAATTTTTCTTTAAGTAGCCCTTTGTGCTGACCTGCACCAAGACCAAGTCCTGCTTGCGGCAACGGATCGTCACTTTGGGTTCAAGCAGCTGGTAGAAACCCTGAGACACAGAGAAAGTTAAAGGTCTTGTGAATATCCTCATCAGGTCTGAGAACAACTGAACTTCAAAATCTTTTTGGCATGGGGTTTGTCAAGTGCTGTTTGCAGGACATTTTAAGATCTTTAGTCTCGAGACATGAACTCGGGTGAACTGTACTGAGTTTGAATTGATTTGGTTTGCTTACATGATTTCACACATTTTCACCTTTTAAAACATAACACAATTCAAAACACAACAGAAACCACTCCGCATTCTGACCATTTTACGTGGTGCTATAGTCGACATTAACCATATTGTCTTCTAGTTAGGGCTGCACGATATTAGGAAATCATGCGATATGCGATAATGTTGTTGAGTGTTGCGATGGCGATATCACATGCG